>JAIZPF010000093.1:24788-54211 GCA_020509355.1 Blechomonas ayalai
TCTACGTCACGTAGAACAGAGGGCCTAAAGCGGGGCACCCACCATGTACGCGTTTGGTGCGTACGCACAGCCGTCCTAATCATACCGAGGCTGGAGCGTGGAGAAAACGCACAGACCGATGTCAAGGTATGGGAGTGTGAGGGAGCGCTTGGGAATGTGCAGCGAAACAAAAAAGATGTGCGCTATTTAAAAAGGGGCACTGCAGATGGAGGAAGGGCATATGTAAGAGTATACATATACACGCAGCTTGAAGCCTAGCGTGCTAGCGCAGAAAGTATGTGACACACCGGCCCACCCATCTTCGCTAGCGGCACGGCATCCTACAATTCCACTCTGCGTGGTGATTCTGGTATACACGCAAACAGCGATGGTAGTGGGCTTCAGCCTGGAGTCGCTATAAGTGTTCTCGGCCTTCCTCCCGCATCTAGAAGACAAAACGAGCGTTAGTACCGGAAGAGATTTTGAAGGAAAGAGAGCAAGGAGTAACTATTACTACCATCGATTCGGCTGAATCTGTGAACTGCTGCGGTTTCCAGAGTAGCCATGTGGCCAAGCACATGCTCTGCAGTGTGTTAGCGTGATGATATTCGAGGTGAGGCTCTGGTATGCAAGGCCACCGACACATCACATTATGTGTCCGCACCCTCCCCCCTCGTCGCTGCCTAGTAAGATAGTGTGCAATAATCAACCTGCCCAGCAAAAGCAGACCAACAAGCATTGGCCACTCCAAATGGATTAAGCACAAACGAGCGCCACCGTGCCAGCGCTGCTTGGCAAGACAAATAGGATTTAGCCCTCCCCCCTTCCCCTGGTACTGTGCGCCCCCGCTCCCTACGCATCCTGCTATCAAAGCACTACAACCTCTACCTCGCTACACATGCACGGGCTGACGGCCTAAGCTGTCCACATAAACGCCGGCACAAGCACAGTAGAACATCGTGCTAAAATTGCCCTACTGCACAGATGACGAACACTGCTGATTATTTAAGCATGGAGAAGTTCGGTGAAGAGCGATAATTGTGCGGCTTTCGCAGTCGGAAGACCCTCTGCCACGCGCATTTCCGCAGCGGAAAGGGCACTCAGCAGCTTCCCCTCGACGTCAGTCAGTGTGGTCGTTAGTGCCGCAGCAGCGAGCACCTGCATTGCTCTCCAGAGGCGTGCCTCGTACCACTCCGCCCCGTTTCGGTCATCTACCACATGCAGCGCCATCTCTGCAAGCGCCCGATCCCGCAAAGAAGGTAGCTGAACACCTTCCGAAAGCGTCTTGGCCGGCAGCGAGGAGGGCGGTTGCAGCACACTCACCGGCACGAAGGGCAGCACGTAGAGAAGGGCCGGCGTGCCAGTCAGGATGTGTTCGCAGCAAGCACCAACAGACGGCTCAAGTAGGGCCACACCCCGGGCCGTCCGCAGCACCTCGTGATACGTGGCGACAAGGAGACGTCGTTGCTCGTCTGCATCGCCGAGAACGGTGGTACAATCGGCCGTCTTCCTCATCAACGCGTAGGATGACACAATGCTTGTGAGCACAAGGGCAAGAACATGTAGAACATGCATGGGTCGGCACGGGGGATCGTAGGCCGTACTCGCCTCTGGGTGGCGATGCAAGTACAAGCAGGTCCTGACAAAGCGTTCCAGGGAGCGCAACTCTGCCCGCACGGCGGGAGTTACATCCTCAGTGGACGCGCGTAAGGCCGGCTCTTCGGTGAGCGCGGTGCAGACGCGCTGCGAGACGAACGGCATGAAAAGAGTGCGTGGTCCCCACATGCTCCCCTCTGCTAGCGTCAAGTGGCGCTGATAGGTATGCCCCTCTGTGTGGTGCTTCTTCTCACCCGCAGGGGAAGTCAGCAGATAGTGGTCCGCGGTGCCTGTGGCCGACGCCGCGGGTGGCGCCCAGCGCGGCAAGAACAGGGCTCGGTAGGCGAGGAACAGCTCCTCCGGCATCACCGCGGGTACCAGACCACACCCTAGGTGAAAGGTCAGGCGCCGGGGAACAAAGTAATTCTCGGTTTGCGCTCCCCCGTGCGGTGCGCCAACCCTGTCATCGGTCAGCCCCTCAGCAAAACCGTAGGGTACACTCGCCACTATGCCGTGCACGGTGGCCTCCTCCGTAGCACACTCAGCCGCCACGTCACCGTGAAGTAAGCGGTAGACAGAGGGCCACAAGCTGCGGCAGCGGGGATGCTCATCGCTGTCGGGTGCCGGTGAAATATCGCCCATCGATGGCAGGGGGTCGTCAGAGAAGGCTGCCTGTACATGAATCCCTGCAGGTACATCCAGTACAATGGCCCACACACTGTCGCCGCCCGCCGAGGGCGTAGACGGAAGGCCCGCCATCGTGACGGCGGTGGGGTCCACCTCAGGGCACGATGGCGGCGGCGGAATCTCGTCGAGGTGGATGCACACGGTTGCTGTTCGATACGATCCCTCACCTCTCCACGCAGACTCCGCCAAGTGCCACCCGTCCTCATGCGCGTCTCGAGAGGCATGAAGAACCTCTACTGGCCACTTCGCCGCGGGTTTGGCATGGCCAGCTTCACGATGAAACCCGGAAGAAGAGGTGTCTGTCGTGTGCCCTACGGTTAGCACACGACGGAGTTCCATCGTGGGCAGTGCGGTGCCGCCTCCCTCCGTGCGAAGGCGGACGTACAGTACACGTGGTGACATCCTGCAACTGTCAGCACGCTGCACGGCGTACAGAAGATGGCCCCAGCAACCGCGCCACGGGCCTTGCACCACTCCACCCGTCGGGCGCTCATAGCGAATGGCGACGCCCTTGGGGAGCAAGTGCAAAGTGTCTTGCTGATCGGCAGCATCACTGGCCGTATCGGGCCTGCGATCGGGTTCTGTCATCTCCCCCGCGCCCCTCTGATCCTTCCACACCTGTCCCATTGCTCCGCCCTCATCCAGCCGCAGGAAGGGGCCGTTGTACACCACCGCCACCGATGGACGGCCGTCCTGTACGACTTCGTGAAGCGAGCACTTTCGGCATTGCGCCCGCGCCCGGGCAGCCGCGAGGCGCGCCTTGCCCACAGTCGCCTCTAGCGCCATCGGCCCATCGGAATCCTCGCGGAAGGCGAACCCGTCCGCGTCGAAGAATGTCTGCAGCTCGCGCAGTACCAACGTCACGTCTCCATCGGGTCTCCACGCTGATCGATCCCCCCCTGTGTCCCCATCTCCGCTCGGTCGGGCGGAGCGTAAGAAAAGGGTGTTCCTCTGGCCAGCTGCAGACACCATCAGCTTCTTATGGGGAAGAGGCACCAACGAGTGGACCTCCAATGGCTGGAAAGGATAGCTCCGAGGGAAGGACATAATGAGGTGCAGTAGCTGCCCTGCAAAGGGTCCGTCCACCGGGGCCACGTCCACATGCCACTGGTCGAGCAGGTGCGCATCGCTTTGCCGTGCCACAGTGCGGTACACGCTCACGCGAGGCGTGGGGTGGCGTTGCACCACCTGCCACTCCGCTTCAATCCGATTTAGCAAGGCGGTGACGGCGGTTGTGGGGTGGGGAACATCCTTGAGAGGGGCCAACACCTTTTCTGCTCCAATAAAAATATTCTGCTGTACGTAGGAGAAACCCTTCATCTCCACCGTGTCGGGCACTCGGCTCCCCTCGGGTGTAGGTGCAGCGTCACCGTTCGACTCCTGCGGCTTGGCCTTTGTTATAGGTGATGGAGTATCCCGATGTGCGAACGGGACATGCAGAGCGAAAGCGGGGCTGTTCTTACTATACCTCAGCTTGGACCAGGCAACTGTAGCGGCCTTCCTTGCAGTGGGACCGCAGGGCTCGCTCGCAGGAGTGGTCTCCACCGGCACGTCCTCCCCTGCCAGAGGTTCCGTCTTCGGTGTCGTGCCCAACATCTCTACGCTTAAGTCCTCCATCTCCACCGCAATGTTGTCCATCTCCTCCGCATTGCCGCCAACAGACTCTGTCGCCGCGTGTACCTCGGTAACCCCTGGCATGTCTTCCTCCGCAATCTCTTCTCCGATGTAGGTGGCCGAGACCGCCAGCTCGTCGTCCTTCTTGGGCCCAGCTGTCTCGTCATCAGGGGGTGCCGCCTGTCCGCCATCCTCGGTGATTTCATCAGACGCCTGTTCCTCTTCCTGACGTGCGTTCCGCATCGCTTCCAGAGTGTTCAGCAAATGGGACCGCACCCGTTGTGCCTCTCGCTTCATGCGCCGATTTGCATTGGCCACTTTCTTGCGCAAGGCGGGAAGTTGCTCGATCTGTGCCAGATGGGCCTTTGAAGGGCATTTGATGCCGCCTGAAATGATCTTCCTTTTCGTCTCGTTGGCCTTGTCTAACATCTTCTGCGCCTCCGTGAGCTCCTCCTCCGCGTCACACTGCTGCTTCATGTAGGCGGCAACGTAGTCGTCTAGCATTGACATCTGTGATGCATCTGACTCCAGCGAAAGCAGCGTGTTTAGCAGATCCTTTTCAGAGATCAGCGCCTCTTCCTCGCCCGCCGCATCGTGCTGCAAGGGGGTGCTGCTTGATGGCGTCGGCTTCACCGCCGCACCATCCTCCTGCTGTCGTCGTCGCGTATCGTCAGTCGGGGACTCTGCTTCTGCACCCACCTCACATGCGACACCATCGTCGCGTGATGGCGGCTTACGTTGCAGGGGGAGACGTCCCTGGCGCAGCTCCTCGAGGTCCTCTAGCCACAGCGGATACATGTCCACCTGCCGCTGAAGCGCCTCGTTCAGCACACGGAGTTCACCCCGGTGATACTGCTCATAGATCGGCTTAGCGCGCTTCACTCGACTGTGGGTCTGCCGTAGACGCTCACTCACGGAGAGACTGTGTGCATTCCCTGAAGCTATAGGTGCATGTCGCTTCCCCTTCTCCCCCCTATTGAGGCCTACCGTATCTTGTACTTGCATATAAAAATAAAGCGGTGAGAGTTACGCCCAGTGGGCCCCCCCCCCTTCTACGCGTGTGGGTCTTCGGTACACACCGAAGAATAACGTCGTTATGTTTTGTTTTATGTTCTTATGTGATGATTTCACCTGTCTACCCTTGTTCGGCTACTGTTGCAGAGTACTCTCCCAAATCAGTATCGTGCTCCCTTCCCTCCCTCGGTCGTCGGTTCGCACCTCCTGAAATAATAAAAATACAGAAAGTCAAACTAGTGCAGCGCGCTGCAGTAAAGGTGTACCCCCCTCCCCCACCTGCAAGTACTCGCCCTCAGCCTTTACTCCTTTGTTCCTTTCCTTCAGCCACTTTGTCGGGTATCCCGGAGCTTGCACACACACACACGCAAGGATCGATAGGTGTGCTGCGAGACGTGGTGAACAACAAAGAAAGAAGAGGGGGTCTGTCAGGGGTGAGAAAGCAAAAGGAAAGGGGGCGCATTAAACCGCACGGCAATCCTCCTACTTCATGGCCGACACACACTCACACACGCATCCCGCGGTGTCCTATCCCGGAGGGAGATGCACCCGGTACACACCTCCTCCTCCGGCTCGTCCTCGTACACCACCACCCTTAGTGCGACAAGGCGGTGCCACATGCTTCCCACCTTGAACAGCGTCATAAGTCCATGATCGTTAGCATAATTGTAATAGCTTTATATGGAGGGGTGGGGATGGCGGGCGGTAAAAATCGTTTTATTCTCTTTCATTGGAGGGGGGGTTGTCAAAAGGTTCGCAGTACATGCCGCGTTTAGCACGACCCACACAACACACACACACACACGCACGCACACGCCCTCCCCACCTGCACTTCCACAGACTATGATCAGCACACTCACCACTAGAAAGAATGGCCCCCTCCCTGATAACAACTCCGAGCCGGTGCTCGACAACACCAATACAATATGGCAGCTACCCTTGGCCGCCCTCTTCGCCAGACGCTCGCCCATCGCCCATGGAACGGAAGCGCGTACCATGAGGAGGCATAAACATATTAAAGGATGAGATCGAGGGGGAGGAGGCGGGAATGGGGAGCTGCCTGCGTTATTCAGTGAATTACACAGCGCCACGTCGCGGTAAACAAAAGCGCCGTCTTCTTATCTCCCTATGCCCAGGTACTATTCAACAGCACCCCAGCATGTGCCGCGCATTGGGTAAATTCATGTTGCTAGCCTGGCTGTGCGTGTGTCAGTGTGGATTTGTTTGTGTGAGCCAGAAGACCTCCCTGGCAGGAAGAGTGGCTGACGTCTTGTCTTCTCGTTTATTGCTTCTTCTTTTTTCTTTTTTATGTAGTGCTACTGCTTGTTGTTCTCTCACCCGCCACCAGCCGCCCTGCGAGGGTGGCACACACACACACACCTTGCCTATTTGGTGGACTAGCCCCATATTGGATCAACAGTCGCTTACATAGGACGGTGTGTACCAAGGAGGTCTAGATGGTGTCGTGTGCTCCACACACACACATGCACACACACGTTATGGCGAGCTCGAACAGGCAAAAAAAAAAGAAAAAGGGACCAATGGGGTGAGCAGCCGGGTTCAGTAGCTGCGACCAAACAGAACCCACTGGACAGCAGCTGAGGAGCAGCTCTTGCAGATGCACTTCAGACCGTCGACGGGTCCTGGCTGGTCGAACGGGATGCAGAGCGACTTTGCACCCATACTGGGGGCCCGGGCGTCCTCGCGGGCCTCCGCCGACTGCAGAGCTTTGGACTCGTCCCCGCTGTCCTTCTTGATGGTATCCTCACATTCCGTGACGCCACACCATGGGGCAAGCAGAAGACACTTGTTGTTGAGGGCCGGCACGAAGTCCTCCCACTTGGTGATCTGCTTTGTGTGGGTATCACGGGATGCCACGGCGCGCTGCAGCATACCGTCCTGAATTTCGTCCAACAGCAGGCGCATGTTCGCCACCATCTGCTCATCCCGCCCCATAGTGCGCTTCTCCCCGTTGTAGCGAATCGCGAGGGCCAGCTCCTTGTTCTGCAGCTCCTTGGGCCCAAGCTCCACCCGCACGGGAACACCCTTTACCTCCCAGTGATTGAACCGCCATCCGGGGCTGTAGTTGTCACGGAGGTCCACCTTGGCGCGAACGCCGCCCTTCTTCAACTGCTCCTCAAGCGCAAGGCAGCTATCCAGGAGTGCCGTACGGGTTTCCTCCGTGGTGCCTTTCGTGATGCCCACGGGGATGATGACCACCTGGACGGCCGCCACACGCGGTGGCATCACCATGCCCTGATTGTCGCCGTGCACCATAATCATCACGCCGATGACTCGGGTGGAAAGGCCCCAGCTGTTCTGCCACGGAATGAGCGTCGAACCGTCGTTTTTCGCAGGGTCTTGGAAAGCGATGTGGAACATCTTGCCGAAGTTCTGGCCCAGGTTGTGGCTCGTCCCTCCCTGGCAGCCACGGCCGACCGCCGCGATGTACGTCTCCACCGTCGTGGTGTAGTACCCGCCCGCAAACTTCTCCCGCTCGGTTTTCTTCCCCTGCACGACGGGGACGGCGAGCAGCTCCTCGTATACGGCGGCGTAGTGTCCCAGCACCTCTAGTACCTCCTGTGCGCACTCTTCCTCCTTTGCCCAGGCACAGTGGCCCTCCTGCCAGAGGAACTCGCGGGTGCGAATGAAGGGCATCGGGTGGGAAAACTCCCAGCGAATGACGTTGTTCCACATGTTCAGGCGCACCGGCAGGTCGCGATGCGAGCGAATCCACTTGGCGTAGTAGGGGTACATGACGGTTTCACTGGTAGGGCGGATAGCCACGGGCACCTCCAGTTCCGTATCACCTGCCCGCGTCACCCACGCCACCTCTGGTGCGAAGCCCTCCACATGGTCCTTCTCCCGCTCGAGACAGGTGCGGGACACAAACATGGGGAAGTAGCAGTCCTCCACGCCCATGGTCTCAAGGCGGTCGCCGAGAAAACGTTGCACCGACTTCCAGATGAAATGCGCCCATGGGCGAATAATGTAGCACCCAGACACGTCGTAGTACTCTATCATCTCCGCCTTGGTAATTACTTCTGTGTACCAAGCAGAGAAGTTCTCCTCGCGGGTGGTCATGATGCCCAGCTTGGTCTCCCCCGCGACCTGCAGGGCAGGGGTCTTAGCGATCTGCGCGGCCTTTGGGGCTTTCACCGCATCAGTACCGGCAGCAGCAGCCGGGCCGACCGCAGTGTCACCGGAGAAGTCCACGAGCTTGTACGAGTAGCCCATCTTTTCAAGGATGGTGTGGAGTTGCGGGAAGGAGACGAGGCAGCTCTTGTCGTTGCGGCACGGGTGCAACACAAAGGGCACCTCACTGTCAGCCATGGCCTTATCTAGGATGACGATTACATCGCAGTTGGAGTTGTTGACGAGCGCAAAGGGTGTCACGCTTCCCTGCACGACACCCAGTTTCTCCATCAGAAGCTCCGCCGGGGCGAAACGAAGGTCCTTCGTGCCAGCCTCCTTCTGTACACGCTTCATATCGGTCTTGGTGGTACAGAGAGCTGATACTAGCACGAACTCATCCTTCTTACTCTTCAGAAACATGTTCTTTGTGCCAATGCACGGCGTGCCGAAACGGCTCAGCTCCTCGTTGGCAGCCTCGACGGTGTGCTTCTCCTCATGCTCGATAGTGGGCAACACGATGCCGAGGCTCTGGAGCAGCTCGAGAAACTGAGCCTCACCCCTACAGTCGCTGGCTGACATGCCCTTCTTCTTCTGTGACGATGTTGCTTGAAAACTAGCTGAATCCGCTGTCAATGGGCAAGGCGAAGGCGAAGAGGAGGCGAGGGCAGTATTGATGGAGGAAGAAGGGGTTAAGGAAGAGGTGCACGGGGGTGCTGTGGTGGCTTGATGGCTGTCATTCACGCCGTTCGTGCTGCTGTGTCGATGGACATGCAACATCGCGGAGGGGCCCCCAACCATCGCCACCTGCACGTGTCGAGCAGGGCGTAGCGCACTTACCCGCTGTGACCGGGCGCAGGTGCACCAGCGGAACAACGCAGTTCGCCCTCGCTGCAGGTACCGGGACCAGCTGCACTTTGCAGGCATGGTGTGCGTGATGGCGGGAGAAGGAGGAGGGCGTGGGTGAAAAGCAACCCACCACAGCACTCGGGTCACCCTCTACCCGGAACACGCGACGCACGGCCGCCTACAGTTGTCCCGACGCACGTTTACACCACACGCACAGACCCACACGTGCCCCCTTCAAGACTTCCTCGATGGTACGTCGTCACGACCGCTGCACGTCCTCCAGTCGTCTTGTCAGTGAGCTAACACAAAGTGCTGCAGTACAGTTACATGATAAGTAGATCAAGAAAGCAAAGATAGGAGCCGTACGAAGGGAAAGGGGCAGAAAAGGGGGAGACATGGCAGGACCGGCCTACCCCGCGCTCACCCCGACAAAACAAGGAGCCATCGAGGGACGACAAGGGTGGAGAGTAACAGGCGTGGGAGGAATAGCATATCGCCTGCCGCCGCCCCCCCCGACCGGGAAGAGCTGGAAGAGCTGGCCATCGTAAGTGAGTATTACTAAGCACCAACGTACAAATACTCGTACTCACACAGATTTCCTACTGCCAGGCCCACCCACTCGCCACCCTGGCAGGGAAGACATCACCCCCTATCGCACGGATCACCACAGCAGCGCGCCAACCCCCCCCTTCCAGCCATGAAAGGATCAACCGCTAGCGCATAATGGAGAACCTTGTGTGCGGACTCATCGCCTGCAACTCCTCCAGCTTACGCTTACCATAATTGATTTGCCACTCCAACTTGGTGATGTGCTTGCGAGGGATGCCCTTGCTTACATCGAACTCCTCACGAATGTGCCGGCGGAGCGCGACCCGCGTGGCCTCATCTTGCATCCGCTGCGTCTCGCGCAGCATGTGCCTGTAGAGCGAGAGGACTTCCAACTGTATGCCGCTGTAGCGGTGAGTAGGGGATCGTACCGCCGGCGCAGAGGACGAGGAGCCCATCCCCTCCGTGCCCTTCCCTCGACGAAGGCGGGTGGCATTGCTGTGGCTTGCAAGTCCTATAGCAGTATCACTCGGGCCAGCGCTGTTAATGCTGCGGGCAGCAGCATCAGCCGGCATGGTTACTGCACCCACGTCCCCGGCGCTTGATTGGGGGCTAGCAGCAGACGAGACGCCGCACCTGTTCACGTCTTGTTCGGGAAGCATAGCATTGCCCTGGTGTCTGCTTTGGGGCGCGTAGACGGCATCCCGGTAGACCTTGGTCAAGGTGTCAAAGGGGAAGTTGTGAGTGTTGGCTGCCTTGTCGCGGTATTGGTGCAGCTGACGGCAGGTGAGGCGCAGCATGCGTCCGCAAAACGCACAAGAAAAAAAATGTATCTTTATATCTACACACAAATACGAATGCACCCCTGTGTGCCACACACCCGCGGTGCCCGCTCTGAGCCAGGACAAAAAGAAAGGGCCCACTGCCTCTACGCCCCTTTAGCGACCCTTGGCCCTAACAGCAGCCTAACACGTACGGTAGCCGTACCTAATGAATCAAGAAAAAGAATAAGTGATGCAGGAGATAAGGTGAACACGGGTATTGTGAGGACATGTCGCCGCCACGCCACCTATTCAGGTGCGTACGTGTGGGCAAGAGACATGGCCAAGCCATGAGCGAGCAGGGCCACCCACCCCTCCCCCAGCGCCGTGAAATACACAAACATATGCCCTTACTCCGAGGTCTTCACCTCGCCATTTTGTAATGGCAAGACGAGGTACATTTCATCCGATAAGATTGAAGCACCGGCAACCGCCAACAGCAGTGAACACGCACGCACACACATACGGCACTCGAATCGTCAATCGAGGCCATCAAAGTCATCCTCATCTGCGAGCTCGTCACCCCCACTGGAGCTGGGTGCCCCCTTGCCATCCTGCCACCACCTGGCCGCCAGCTCCTCCTCCCACGCACACTCGGTGTGTACAACCGTGATGCCCTCCATTACCTGGTACGTTCCATGGTGCGAGAGGGTGGCGAAATAGCACATCTCCTCCTTCAAACTGATCAGCCGTACCACGATGGGAGGGGGACCGTCTCCGGCCGTGGTTGTACAGTGTGATAGCAGGCCATGAAGATCCACTTCGAAACGCTCCGCAGCCCGCATGGACTGGCCACTCTCGTCGTAGAAACGCAACGGCTGGCGGCTCGACACCAATGTGCTCCAGGGTAAAAGGAAAAGAAGCGGAGCCCTCCTGATGCCACTATTTCCTACAACCGTTGCTACCGCCTCCCTCACGGCGGCGACAGAGCCCAGCCAGCGCCAGATCACCGGGGTGCCCCCAAGCGATGTCTGGTCTGCCTCACCCGTCAGTTCGCGTAGCTCCTCTACTAGCTCCCACCACGAGGGGCTCCCGGCGGGTACACCCGGCGGGGGATAGTGCAGGTGGCGCAAGGCACCCTCTTGGCATACCTCCTCCACACCCAGCGTTGCCCACTCGGAGAAAGTGCCGTCAACCTTCCAGAGGGCGAGGAGGGATGTCAGCAGCGAGGATGAAGGTAAAGCGTAATGACGCCAGACAAGGAGCACTACCATTAGAATACGCCGCAGCAGTTGGTCATCTCGTCGCGCCACCGGTCGCTCTTCGGTCACATCCTCAAGGAAATCCGCCTCGCCACCTGCAGGAGCACACCGGTTATATAAAGCGAACAAGGCATGAGCAAGCAGACTATCCAGATCCTGCTGAGATCCATCTGAGGCGTGTGCGCCACCGAGAATAAGAGCGCGGATACCTATCAGTCGGATACCTTCCACTACGGCGGCTACGGGCTGCTGCAGCGGGTGCCTCAATATGTGCCGAGCGGTCTGCAGAGCAGCCTCTGTACCGCCAATCATAGTCTGCACATCCGCCATGGAGTCACACAGCTGCTGCAGCTCCTCCTGTCTGGCCATCACCCACAAGTTTGTCGTTTGATTCGCCGACTGCAGAATTTGCCGCAGCTCAGCGAAGGACAGCACAAGCAGGGGGGCGTGCGCTTCACACGACTGGTAGTACCGCCATAGGGCTGGCTCCAGCACGCGAAATGCGGTATTCCGAAGGGTGTCCCCGATCAGCTTAGACTCCTTCGCGGCTAGGTGCGACGAGCCGGAGGTGGACACGGCTGTTATGCAACCGCGCGCGTCGACGCCGCCTGCGGTGAGAGCGGCTCCCTCGACCCCTTCGACAGTAATGCTCAGTCGCTTCTCCTCCATCACGACACGCACAAGGGCACGGGCAGACCCACAGAGTCTGCGCAGCACAGACTCTTGCTGTACAGGGGAAACATCAGTGAACCACAGGGATGGGCACACGGGGCCCGTGTCCGGTGCCTCGGATCCCGAGCAAGGCAGGCGTCCCTCACCCCTAGCGTGGCTGAGCAATCGCTCACACACACGCTTGATCGCGTGAATACGCGGTTTATGAGGAAGCAGGGTAAACCGATGGCTGTCCGCCTCAAATCGTGGGGAGGGCGGAGACAGCTGGCCGCAACAACTGTTGCGTCGAAGCTCCTGCAGTCGCTCCACAGCGACTGTCAGTATGTTCAGGACACCGGTAAAGCTGAGGCGCAGCCCGTGGAGGGCGGGGACACCCGCAGCATGCCCACTATCTTCATCAGTGGGTCTGGCACCGGTCAGCAATTCCGTGTAGAGCAACAGAAAATCATGGAAGGGGAGAATGCACCGTAGAATGCAGTCCACCGCAGTAGTGGGCGCGAAGGCCAATACTGGCTCAACGTAGAGTCGGTCATCCATGTTTCTCGCACTCGTCCACTGCGGCGCCGCACGCAGGGCAGCGGTAAGACAGAATAAGAATTGTCGAAATGAATTGTCGTCCGTCACGAACACCTTTAGTGTTCTTTGATCCCCCTGACCTCCTTTGCCTACACTTGGCGCCGCAACCTCAACCCCAGGCATCGGGTCCGGCTCAGTTTGGGTCGATGCCGCAGCCCGACGAGCACCGTACGCGACCCGAACGGCTGCATAGGCGGCCAGTGGGAATGGTGGCCCCCAAAACAGGCACTGAGCAACGTGATCCAGCAGCGGAGCTGCGACGGGCTTCGCCACGCAGCTGCCCTCCGCCTCCAAACAGTACATCAGGCGGGCCATGGATCTCTCCAGCGTCAGCGCTTCCACCAGCGCAGTCGTGTCCTCTACCGCCAGCCGGTCGAGTCGAGCCTGCTCGCCCAGCAGGCGTGGTAAGACATGCGGCAGGAGAGAAGAAAGACGAAGTAGCGGGGAGGTTTCGGGTGTGGTGGAAGGGCACC
The DNA here is from genome assembly GCA_020509355.1 of Blechomonas ayalai. Taxonomy (NCBI): domain Eukaryota; phylum Euglenozoa; class Kinetoplastea; order Trypanosomatida; family Trypanosomatidae; genus Blechomonas; species Blechomonas ayalai. The sequence goes on from JAIZPF010000093.1 coordinate 37,950, forward strand.
TGCAGGCAGACCAATAGGCATGATCAAGCAAAGGTAGCCACCGCTTTAATGGCAGTCGAGGCGAGCCGGGGAGGACACAGAGCCATTCTAGAACAATGGGCAGCACGGGCGACACCTGCGGGTGGGGCAGCGTGTGCCGTGCAGGGTCGCCTGCAAGAGGCAGCAAAGGGCAGACTACCTGCTCGAGTAGCACAGTCAGTGGGGAGAGCCCATCCACATCACCCATCTGAAGGGCGGGGTACGGGCGCGTTGACCATCCATGAGACAGCCTCTCATCACCGCACCCGACTTGTGGAGGAGCACCCACTGCCCCGCACACAGCGTACCCCAGTCGCTTCAGGATCTGCACACACAGTAACGGGTGGAGGGGTGGGCATGGGGGGAGCCGGGAGGGGGATGCACCCGTCTGTCCGTTCACGCCGTGTCTCTCCAAGTGCTGCCGATACGACGAGATCAACAAAGTGAGGAGGTTGTCCACGGAGATCGGCCGCTCAAGGGCTCGACCGGGCGTCGTTGGGGACGAAGCGGCGGAGGTGAAAAGACGGCGCACATCGCGAGAAATTTTATTAAGAGAGTCTGTCTCCCCCCGCGGCGACGGAGAAAGTGGAGCACTTCCGTCTCGGCCACCAGCACCCATATGAGCATGACGTTTGCCACAGTGTACCGCTGAGACGGCACGAGCAGCATGGCAACGCGAGAGCAACCGCTGCGATTCGCTAGGCAAGCGTGGGGCTGCGTGCCAGCATCTCATCGCCCCTCCCCCCCCCTTCGTTTCTAGAGAGAAGCGGCGCGAGGGAACGCAGGTGCTACAGCAGCTACCGGCGGAAAGCGCGCTATGGAACACTTCCCGCAACGCCCTGATGATCTTCCTTCGCGCATAGTTACAAAACGGAAGTTGGAAGGCAATACGGCGAAGTGAAAGCTGTCAGGTGCTTCCCCCGGCCGGGTTGTGGTTGTGTAATACAAGGCATCGTCCCTCGTCCCACTCCCGCAATACCGGAAGCGGAACTCCTTTAATCCCCACCCTGGGTGGCACCGCCTCCCCGTGCGGAAGAAGAATGTGAGCAACTTTCACAGGCACCACGAGGGCGATAAATGAAACGCTTCAATTCCCTTCGCTGCACGCAGTCGACCCCTCCCCCTCTCCCTCTCATACACAAGCCGGTTCAAATAAGCGGCTAGCGGACGGCACGGCATAATCCGCGCTCAACAGCGCCTCTTGCTGCTGCCACACGGCGCGGTGACGCTGCAGCGAGCCCCTGTGAAGCAGCGCCTCCGCCCTCAACCGCCGTAGGCGTGGCTGCAGCCCCACCACAGATGAACACGGCTCCAGTGGAGCTGTTGTTGGTGAAGCCTCGCTGTGTTTAAAACCAGAGAGCACCTCCCCCACGGCCGACACCCGGGAGGATGGAGGATCAACCGCTCGGTTGGTCCACTGCTGCTCCTGTTGTGGCTTTACCGGTAGTGGGGACGAACTGGCAAGGTAGGGGCTATTGCTATCCGTATCCCTGAACGAGAGGAACTCGTCGAGATCCAGCCGCGCTTTCAATGACGGGCTACCATGGCAGGAAGAACCAGGTGTCGCCCGGGAAAGCATCGATTCCTCCATCGTCGAGCACAGCTTTGTTTGGTGGTCAGAGAATGGACAGTGTAGAGAAATGGGGGAGGTCTGGTTTGGGGACAACGAAGACAGCGTTGCAGCATCTAGCATGCCTGGGAGGGTAGTCACCTGTGCCGCCTGCTGCGCAGTGGCCTCCTCCCACGCTGACCGCTCAGCCCGCATCTGCTCCCGGTAGCTCGCTAGACGGTCGTCGAACACGCTGCGCAGAGCTCTGCGGGATGCCTCGGAGCTTGAACGAAGCTCGCATAAGGCGCGCTCCAGTCCAGCACGCGTATTGTCGTTCTCATGCAGCAACGCCTCCAGCTGAGCTGGTGTTGTCAGGTCACACCCCGTCTGAGTCCCCACATCTACCCGCGCTCCCGTTCCCTTTTTCCTGGGGTAAACAGGTGTGCAGGTCAGGCCCTCCGACTGCGTCATGGTCGCCGCCATCCCCCTTGGAGGGTTGTCCGAAGAGCTACCAGGCCGCTCTCGCTGTGCAGTGTGCTCCTCCGTCACCGGAGCAAGATGCTCCATAAGCGCAAGTGTTTCCTGCTCCTTGGCCAACAATTTTTCTTGCAGACCTCGCACTTGGTCGCTCTGCTGCCCAATAATCTCATTCCGGTCGGCACGTACCACCTCCAGCTCCTCGCGAAGCTCCGCCAGGCGCACTGAGCACTGTAAGCGGGCCGCCTCCACCACGGTAAGGTACCGATCTGCCTCTGCCAACAGAGCCCCTGTCCCTGCGCTTCCCCTGCCGTCGTCGGCACCGTCCGTCTGGCACCTGCCCTGTTCCCCAACGCCCCGATCCTCGACATCGGCAAGTAGAGACAAGCGATGGACTAGTGCGGCCAAGGGCGCTAGCGGGTCTTCTGCAACCGCCACGTCTTCCTCTGTAGCCGTTAGGGGGTGGAGAGCCCCATCCCCATACGTGTTCAGTGCGGCTCGAACCTGCTGTACACAGAGGTCCAGCCTGGCGGCCACCTCCGGTAAAGGCGCTTGCGAGCCACCGACTGCCACCCTCCGCGCCGGGTAGAAGTGATGAAGATGATCGAGCAGGCGGCCCACTGCTCGGCACAGGGTGCGGGCATCTGATTCTGTGCCCCCACCCGTCTGTTCCCCTCGCAAAGGGACGTCCTCCGACTGCCCATGCACAGTCCTGCCCTCATCCACTGCCTCCATTCTCTGCAGCCGCTCAGCCAGAAGACCGTGCCCATCCCCAAAGGAGGTCTGGGAGTGGCAAGAGCCCCCCTTCGTGGAGCGCCGCTGCAACGTAAGTTCACGCCGTAACCAATTGGCCTCGGCACGACTGTCATGTAACTGATCCTGCAACGCCTGCACTTTCATTTTCAACTGGGCCATGGCGTAGTGATGGTCATTCCCCCCTTTCCTGACTGGAACGGTAGCATCCCACCACGGTAGCAGCTGTTCTACTTCGGTCTGCTTCACCGACAGGGGGTCCAGTGGATGTTTCGCAGTGTCGCCATAGCAGGAAACTACATCTCCCTTAATCCCCTTCACATCGTGGGGCGAGATGCCAAGGGTGTACATGAGCGAGCCATCGTGACCAACGTCAGCCAATGAACGAATGAGGCAATTGGGCGCATCGCCGCCGTCGTTACCGGTCAGGGCACCTTGATCGCTCTGTATCGGAGGTCCCCCAGGCTCCTGCACACCGTCCTGTGTACATGGAGAGGTCCTCGTGGTGTCGTCACCTCTGCCCACCTTCGCTGTCTCCACATTTGCTGGCAACGACTCGGGGGTAGGTGAGCGCGGTGAAGCGCTCCCACGCTGCGGAAAGCAAGAGGCCATGCTGGTGCAGCGACTGCCCACGTGACCTGGGGCTTCCGCCCCGCTGCCATTCATCGGCACCCCCTTACAGCGAGTAGACACCTGAGAGGAGGGTGCAAGCGCTACATCCGTTGTTGGGCCGCCACAATCACAAAGACGCCCACAAGAGGAGGACAAATTCATGGGGGATACCGCGGAAGGACGCCATTCAGACATCGTGGTCATCCCACACGGGTACGGCTGATATTCTGCGAGAGAAAGCTGTGCCTCCAGCCTCTCGCAGTGGCGTTGCCAGAAGCGCACGTCCCCCTCCATGTCCTCTCGCCAGCACTCCGTCAGCACGTTTGACAGCGGCAGGCAGAGCGGAGGCCGTTCAGGACCTTCCTTCTGCACAGTTATGTGGGACTGGAAGGTTTGGTCGCAATCGAGCCCCTTCTCCACACACCGCTGATCCCTCGCCATGTCATCGGGCAGCTGCAAGCGCGGCGGCGGAGAGGTGCCTCCCTCCTCGTCAAAGAAATCCTTGCGTGCGCTACCATGGTGCGCCCACATCTGGCTGTCCCCACCTAATGCACGGTAGGAGCCCATGTTCACGGAGCGCCGATGCGAGTGGGTCAACGATGGCATGTACCGCAACAATGTCACCGTATCCGACTCATCCGCAGCGTTCCCACTCGGAGGAGCTTCCTCATCGCTGTCTGACTCGAAAAACTGCCGAGAGACAGACCCCGGCCGGCGGATCCACCCGTCCGCCTCATCGTCTTTCGCTGTGTCGAATACAACAGCAGAGAGGGGGCTCATCCCCTGGTACATCCTCGAAAACGGTTTAAGTGAAATAGCAAACTATCGTAACCCTCCTCCTCTATGACGTATGGCCCTCACCTCCGCCTTAACCAAGGGGAAGGTCTCCGTTGACAGACGCGCCACGAGACCACGATTCTATGTGTAGGGGGCTTGGGCGGTAATAAAACACGAGTAGTGCCGCTCTATTCAGAAGGGTGAAGAGGATGTGTAATATGGATCCGGACTGGGTGGAAAAGGAAACCCACCTCTCTGCGAGTACGACAGAAAATACAGGAAGCCCTTGCTACTCGTTCTCGGAGTGCCACGTCACTGTCGCGCTGAATGAGCTTACGAGAGAGCTTGCTCCCCACGCAGCGGTGCGGTAGTGCTCCTAGTACCGCTCACCCACCCATTCACACACGTACAGTGCGACGGAGATGAGGGTGGTGAGAAGATGATTCGCGTCTCCCCCAAGGTCGTGAGACTTGGATTACCTGTATCTCACACGGAACGATGGAAGAGAGAGAGAAAGGTGAAAAGAAAGAGCAAACATAGTCAATCATTTATTAGGGTCTCGGGAAGAAATGGGAGCAGACGGCGCGGTGAGAACAAAAGCGTGCCTCCGTCTCGCCACATCATGTTAAGTACCCTCAGCGTCCTTACTTCTGCTATTGTGGCTCTGCACCGATAAGAAAGAAACGAGGAACATCACGGAAGATACGCCATGCCAGTCGCTGGGCTCGGTTTCAAAGTCACCTACTGACAGAAACGCACTAGAACACGGTCGTACCTTCATAACGCCATAGAGATATACACAACGAAATCTCCCCCGCATGACACCACATCCGATAAAAGCTCTGTGACGAGGAGAAACGATAAAAATCAGTACATGCATCCATCCATCCATTCGGCTCACAGACACATAGTAACGACTGTCAGCCGCCACTCACTACAAATGCAACAACAACAACAACAACAACACTCACATAAGCATACGGGGCGATTAAGAAAAACAAAGTATTTCCCCCGCTGGACCATCTCAGAGGCGCAGGTGAATAGACGGATGACCTGGATCCAAATGGATTACGGAGAAGCACCTACTATACAACAGCAACAAAAATACGAATACACATAAGCATACGAACCACCCAATGCCCCACTCATCTTGGATTACTTCCTTGTTGAATGGATTACGTGCTGCCATTGTTGTTGTTTACTTTCCACTACCGGTCGTCTACCTAATAATAACTACCTACTGTACAGCCGCACGTGGGGGGGTTACACCCGGTGCAGCAACCCCAGCACCTCCCCCCGGTCATCGCGCCGCAGTACAGCACTCACCCGCGGCTGATTCTGGAAGGCAACCGCCCCAATGCGAGGCACATACCCTCCACTACCCCTCACTCGCCCCTCTTGCTTAACTGGACATGGTGCTGATGCCTACAGGGGCTAGCGTAGGCTTGGGAAAGTCAAGGGAAGTGGTGTCCGACTGCTCGTTCAGCCAGTGCTTGCGCTGCGACTGCACCTCAAGCTCTCTCCGCCGGACTGCCAGCATGGAGGCCTTGCGCCGCCACCAGGAGTAGTTCTCATAGAAGAAGCGATCCTCCAGGTGGAAGTCCTCTGTTTGTCCGCCGTTCGACCACGGGGCGCCGATAGGGGCGTTGGCGTACGGCCAGAACCGCACGCCCGTTTGGTCCATCAAGCAGCTGCGCCACTCCCACTCCTCGTCGCGGCAGAAGAACACCGCCCGTGCAGGCTCTGTCATGTGGCACTTCAGCAGTGTGGCGGACTGCTGCGGGCAGAGCCGAAAGGACGCCTCAGAGGCTTGCATAAAGGCGGTCACCGTGGCCACGTCCTCGTTGACGCACTTGAGTGGATTGGCGCGCCAGTAGTAACAGTCGCGGGAATTGTTGACACGCTCCTGCAAACTCGGGAGGGCCTGGTAAAGCGGCGCAAAGGCGCGAAGCACGGGGGCAGGGATGCCATCACGGAAAATCCCTTCTAGTGGTTCCTCAAACTTATCCATCACTACCACAAATTGCACACTCACCTACACGGACAACGCTACAAAACAGAAAGGGAGGGTGGGGAAGTGTACTGCTGTCCTCTTCTTTCTGGGCTACCCGATGGACGCCTTTCGGCCACCGAGAAGGCCTTCCTTCAAAATAACTACGCGTTGGTCACAACACGCTTTAACGGGCCCCCTCCCCACACCTTTTTATTCTTGTCAGTTGCCCCTATGAGAAGTAAAGCGAGACCAATCGCGTCCACACCTACCTGGATGGAAACATTCAGCAGTAAGCATGGGAGAAAGCACCATCACCAGCAGCACAGAGAGGGGACGATGACAACGCGGAGGGGACCAACCCACCCACCCCCATCCCGCAGGTGCATAACGGACCCACAAATAGTCCCATGTCGGGATGAAAGCACCCCTAGTCATCTCAATGAGCCTCGTACAAGGGTCGAATCGACCAAAAGGCACGAGTGCAGGGGTCCAGCAACGTGGACCTCTTCCAAGGATCAATCGAGAGCAACAGAGTGGGAGAGCGGGGGGGGGGGGCGAAAGCCATCACAAGCAATACGCCCAATGCACCCTCCACAAGCGCACTCATACACGCACAGATAACAAAAATAAAAGCGATAAAAGCGCACAACTAAGCTACAGGTAGTCGCGACTCAGATGGGCGGAGGTTGCACAGACGGCCCCTACACCCCATCTCCTCCCCCAACACCCACCATACAGCTGCTCCCGCCCCCCTCCTCTCTGATGTACGGCATGTTGCCACTACTGGCACAACTCGTATCGCCTTAGGTTCAAAAGAGCAAGCCTCGATGGGTGGCCTCCTTACAGGTGCTTAGATGTCCCACCATGTTCACGCCGCACACACACACACCTACCCCCCCCCAAACCAGAGCGTTCCTTAGTCCTTTCCTCCCCCACAAACCGGTACGGTCTTACAAGGGTGACATCGTAGGCTCGATGATGTACGCCTGCTGAACCTGGTGGAAGGCCCGTCTCGTTGCTGTTGTGCGTCGCAGGTAGACACGAGCAAGTACAGACACAAAGAGAGCCACAGTGTACAGGATGGCGCCATTATAGCACGCCTTCGCCTTGTCATGGGCATCCCATCCGCGACTGACGCCCATTATGGAAAAGGAAACAGCCCCGCGGCTGAACATCAAGCCGAAGAGGACTAGATGAATGATGCCGATCAGGGAGAACAAAGCGCAACATGTTGCGCAGCCATCAGACGCCATACGAGGCACTTCCCTCCCCTTCCTATTCGGTTTGTCGGCGTCCTTCCGACCGAGGGTAGTCAACCCAACAGGACGTACCCTGCACCCTGGAAGTAACAACGAGCAAATAAAGGAAAGGGCTTCAGGTATGACAGTGGAAGGGGGAGGGATCCGTCACACGTCTGTCAGCGAGGTCTTCAAAAACCCTATTCCACTCCCACCCGCGCCTTTCAAGGGGTACACAGCCTGAGGAACGCGCACCAAACACGTAAGAAAGGGCAAAGATATCGAGCTTCCGCCAAAGCATGCACGTCAGGAGAAACGCCATTTGGGGGGTGTTTGTAAACGAGGCCATGTAGACCACCCAGGAACATGAAGAAGAGACCAAAGTAGAGCAACATGAGATAGCTACAAAGCAGCAGCCCGTCTGCGAATAGCAGCAGCACGCCGGTGGGGGGGGGGGCATTCCCACACATACACCTATGGGGATGTACGAATAAGCACAAGCAATTGGTGATGGGAACTTTTTTTCTCTTGGTTTGTTGTTTGTTAGCCAAGACGCTTCTCAGATTTATACGCAACCTATGCCACCTGACCGGTCAGTTGTCCTTCGTTTTACCATTTCTATCCTCTTCGGATGCCCTCCTCCCCTTTTCATGTAGGAGGGGGGGAAAGGGACGAGGGGAACACTTCGGCATTATTGAAGGTTGGCGCTACCCGTTTGCCCCCTCTCCTTGGTCATTAGCACAAACACCCACAGATACGCCTTCTTCCACTCCACCCTCTCACCCCCAAAATCAGGCAGGCCGTAGCCAACACTCGTTTCATCTCCCGCCCACTCTCCTCTATCCAGTATCCTTGTCTGGGCTAATACGCATATCCGGCTTCCCACCTATTTCTCCCCTTACCCTGCGCAAGCAATAATGAGCAGGCACCACATTTCCTGTTCACCTGATAACACACCATAGGCCCATCTCTAGCACTCACGCAGACACACACACACACACTAACTCGAAAAAAAAAAAGAAGCACAGCACGGCAACGGCCCATGTGGGGAGGAGAGGGGTGGATGATGCAATAAGAGAAAAAGACACAATGTGAAATAATGCGAACTAATACAGAACAAGCACAAAGGCCAGCAATGAGGATAATCCTCCAGTGCTACTACATCGAGAGAGAAACGGGAGGCGTCAGGAAGAAATGGGAAGCGGGAAGACCCATGTCATGCGCCTCGCAAAATATGTTGGTGTTGTCCTTATTTTAAGAGACGGAGGAAGGGAAGAGAGGGAGTACTGGTGTGAACCACTGGGAATCGACGGCAGCCGGACGTTGCTGGACCCACGATACCTCGCTGAGACGCGGGGTCAGTAGCGGGCGACTGCCTTTTCGACCACCATAAACTCATTCTCTGCCTTACCTCCCTCTCACTGGCGTCAAGGTCAACTCTTGACGATACGGGCATACGCCTATGAGCAACCGAATCTCCACCTGTCCATATGGACCGTGCCTGGCGAATGAGCTCCATGAGACGCAGTACACACCCTTACCCACCCTCTTCCCTACCGAACCTTCACAAGAGAGGCAGCTCTCCAACACTTCTCCATCCAGGACCAACGAAAGAAAGGAGAATAAAACGTCCTCACGTAACTACACATAAGAAGCACAGGGAACGCTGAAAGAGGGTGCCCCATCGAGCAAAGGAAATGCAGCAATGAAAAGCGAGAAGGGCTAGGGACCCGGAAGAGAAAGCACACGACAAGAAAAAATGAAGATGCTCTCTTGATACATTATTGTGGGAAGGGGGAAGGGAAAGAGGAGAGGAAGGGACGAATGCAGGGACTGATGACAATCTGAAAGGGGATGATTGGAATACACCGGAATAATCGAGGATGTCACAGGTATGGTGCGCACGATGGCATGTTAAGGCTTCCTCACTTCTCTATCACTTGAAGACACCACCGCTCAACTGCTTCACAAGGGATTTGTCTCCCTTAGCCACCCCCTCCACGGCCCCAACCCCGCACAAAAAAAAACACCGACAGATGATACAACAGAAGGTGGGCTCATCGAGTGGCGACTATCACACGTCAGCTTCATCCCACCCCTAACCCCTACAAGTGCCCCCTGGGACATCGTGCTCAAGAGACGCTCGCTCGCAAACAAAATAGCTTGAGAATGAAGTGGACCTTTATCGTGTTGGTTGGATGCGTGATGCATGGCATACATGCCGGAGCTCATATGTATGCCTACAACGGAATATTTTCCCTCTCCCTTATCCGGGAGTACCGTTTCCCCGTCCTTGCAAAACCAACACAATCGCCGCCGCCACCCCACCCCCCGACTGATCATTTAAATAATGGTCCTCCGACTGAAAAGGAGTGGCCGCCGGTGCCCACGAGAAACAGATTGCAACTCATGCATCTGCAGACGGTTATACAACAAAAGCCAGCACACGCCACAACGTCGAAGCAATGAGAAAATAAGAGCACCGGACAAGCCCCACTGGGTTCTCTCCACCCACCGCTGAGAAGCTGTATCTCTCCCCTGGAGATGAGTCCCGAAGCGTCACTAAAGGAACCGTGCAGATGCAGTTCGGCGTACTGTGATAGCTGCACAGCAGGGAAGTCCGCGGACCCTCTTCCCCACCTCCCCCCCCCTCGTTGCCGTGAGCCACACTGGGTATACCTCCGTGATAGCCCCCATCGTTCTATCAGCTGGCGTTAATTGTGGGCATGTGCAGCAGGGTAGATATAGGGGCGCGGCAGACGGGGCAGACGGGTTTATGCTTAAGCAGCTGCTCCCCGCAGTCCTTGCACATGCACATGTGACGGCATGGCATGACGGCGGTGTCTTTCAGGTTTGTGAGACAGATGACACACAGCCCGTCCTCATCCTCCTCGCCCTCGTGAGGGACAATGGTCGAGCCCACCATCACCTCGTTGCTCTCCCCACCGCCGGCCGCATTGTCAGTGTCCGCGCCGTAGAGGTTCTCCACAACGTAGGCGTTCCCTCCCGCGGTCACGATCTGACTAATAACGCGACGTCGCGGGGTCTCGGCAAGATCCACAGCGGTGTGTTCTGTGTGTTCCACCACCATCACCTCGCCCACGCTGCTGGAGTTGTTCGCCATCGGGGCATTGCCGTCCTCGTCGCCGGTCTTGCGCAGTTCAGTGGTACGGTACCGCAGGACGATGACACACGGCATCTGCTTCGGGTAGTGCTTATTGTACACGATCTCCTTCTCCTCCAACTTGCTGGTGTCCAGCTTCACGATAACCTTCTTGTCATCCTGCTCGCCCTCAACGGCGGTGCGGGTGGGTTCGACCTTTGGCTTATTGGGCATGTAGAAGACCTCCCCGTTGCGGACAAACTCCTTCACACCGGTGTGGATCTCATACGTGAGAGAGGGACAGATACTAGTGATGTAAAAGGTGAGCAGCTTCGTCTCTGGAACGTAGGACACGGTGGTGGCTTCAATAGTGGCGAGCATCTTCACCATTTGGCCCTCCTGCACACCACGGCTGTTGAGGCGGGTGTTGTTCTCAGCTCCCGCGGCGTTGGTGCGTTGCTGAGACTGCGGCGGGTTCGTGCTCGGCGGGGCCTGGCTGGGCTGGGCCAACTGGTTCCCCGCGGTGCCATTTCCGGTGTTTTGTTGGCGATGGGTGTTTCTATATTGACTCGCTAGATGTGGGGGCATGTTAGTTGGCGGATTCCCCCCACCACTTCCGCTAGCTCTACTATTGCCCCCAACGTTCCTTCTGTCCTGGCGGGTTGAGCCGCGAGTTTCACGGGAGCTCTTGGAGCCCATTGTGTTGAGGGGGCGCTTCGGACTGCCACACACACACAAGGAAAGGGATCACTGGAGTTGGATGCAAGACCGAGGCGTAAGCCGTCACGCACCCAAAGCACTCAATACGAACGGTCTGGCCTGGCCGATGCCAACCTGGTAATCACACCACCACAGACCTCCACAGCGAGCAATGGTACAAAATGAAACCGTGCCGAAGAGCCCACCACGGATGATATGATACAACGGTGGCGTGATGATTGCAGGTGGACGATCTCCAACACCCTAACACACACACTCCCCTCTCGCTTTTTAAACAAAAAAAAAAGAAAGAAAAACGAAAAGCTTTGGAAGAAAACGGAAAAGGTAAAAACAGCTGTGTCAGCCTCGTTCCCTCCTAACCCCCTTCCCTATGCTGTCGGTGAAGTATTAGTTTTTTGGATATATGTTGCACTTCTGCTATGAATACCTATAGCCGGGAAGAATGGGTAATACCGTCACATGAAGCACACAGAGTAGACAAAGAAGAGAAAACAGGAGCGAGCCGCAGTTGAAAAAGCAATCTCCATGTGAGTCAGCTGGCATCGTGGTAATATCGGTATTGGTCTGCCTTCCCCCCCCCCTCGCTCGGCCTTACACCAATCACAGGACGATGTATGCATCCACACATAAGTGTGGGTGAAGGTGCGTGAGGGGAAACCAGTAGGCGGTCTCAGAGGACCACTTCCGTCCTCATCCCCAGAGCTATACCCACCCGCCCACATACACACATACACGTACAATCACGCACAGATACTCTATTGGCAATGCTCACCATACCCACCAGGACCCCGCCCTCAACCAACAGACGGAAGGAGTTTATGACAACACGTTTTCGTAATCAGCTCGCGGTCGGGGAAAGCTGGCAGCTGGCACGGAGGGTCCACCGTGTCATCACACGTAGCCGTAATGGCGTACAGCCGTGTCGCCTTTCCGAACGACAGTCGCCCTCCGTCTCTCCGTGGTGCCGCGGCTGATCCTCTGCGCTGAGTTAGAGGATTGGCCCGCTGGCACCCCTGATCCGCCCCGTGGCGCACCCGGCCTCTGCAATGTTGCGGCAATTTTCGATTTAACGGAGTGAATCTCCTCCTCGAGCACGGCGAGCCGACGCTGTGCGGCGCGATCCGATCCCTTCCCGGACGAGGAGCTGTCGCTCATTGCCGGGTGAGCACCGGCCTGCGCGGAGCTCGAGTTTCCCACAAGCTCAACCCTGTCCACCGCCCAGTGGCGGTGCCTAGTGCGATGCGGGTCGGGATCCTGCGCTCGCCGCGAAGATGAAGACGCCACGGAGAGTGCCTTCGGCTGACCTCTTTGAAGCAGCTTCAGGGCAGCGGCAATGGCGTCTGCGGAATCCGTCCCGGAGGCCGCTGGCGAAGCTCTATGAAACGACGCGGACTCGAAGGCGGCACGGTAGGCCTCCCGCAGCTGCGCTTTGAGTAGCGAATTCAGTTCCAGTAAGGACTGTTTCTCACTCGTCAACGCGGCCACATCCTGTGTGGAAAGGTGCAATTCCTTCCGCAGACGGTCCCGCTCCCGCAAGGCGTCCCGCAGGTGCTGCTCCAGCTGCGCGCACTTGTGTCGCCATACCTCCGACTCCTGCAGTAGCAGGCCCGCTTTAGTCTGCTGAAGCTCCCCACTTGACGGCAAAGTATGCGGCAGCGAGGGAGGAGCTTGGGCGTGAGGCTTGTGGGGTTTGCGACGGTGAGCCCGCTCTCGATCCTTTAGAGCACTGTCACTGCCGCCAGAAGAAGCAGACTGGGAGCGTGCTCTCGTCGCTGACCGTGTGCTGCGGCGCCGCTCCCGCCTCACCTCCTGGCGCATAACCTCGTACTGACGCCGCATCTCGGCGTACTCCTCGCGAAACTTTTGCTGCTGTTGTGAGAGAAGTGCAGAGAAACCGCCCTTTCCGTCCCAGTCCGCACCGCCCACAAACATCTGTGCCTTTAGTACCTCCATCTGGTTGCGAGTCAGCTCCTCCTCCTTCTCCTTGAGCGCATCCCGCAGTCGCTGGTTGTCGTCCCGCGCGCCTAGCAACTCCTGCTGCAGCTCCTGCACGCGGCGTTGTGTTTCCCGTGCGGTCTTCACCAGCGGGTCACTCTGTAGCTCCATGGTGAAGTTGGCCACCTGCTCCCGTACCTCACCATTCACACGCTCCAACTCCAACACTCGCTTCTCCAGCACCTCTTTTTCGCAACGTAGGGTGTTGATGAGGCTCTCCTGACCATTGCGGTCCTGCGAGAGGTGGTATTGGTCCTCGATGGCACGTCGGGCAGCCTCACTGGCGTGCAGCTCACGTGTCAGTCTACAAATCTCCGACTGACTACGCTCCTGTGAATCAAGGGTCTTGCGCCGCTGCCGCTCCATCTCATCCGTCGCCGCTTGCACTTCACGTTCAAGCGAAGCCTGCTTTTCTTCGGCGGCAAACACCTCCTGCCGCATCCGTGCAGCGGTAGTGGCCTCCTCGTCCTTCCACCGTTTCGCATCGGCCTCAGCCCTCTCCCGCTCACGCCTCTGTGTGCTGCATGCGTCTTGGGCGGTGCGCAAATTCTCCTTTACCTGACGCAACTCCTCCTGCACCTGGTGGAGCTCTACGGAGGTGCTCGAGGCCTCCTGCCTTTTCAATTCCACCTCTGTCTGCAACTGACGCTCGCTGTCCCGCCACGCACGCTCCATTTTCTCCATAACCTCCTGCGCTCCTCGGTAGCTCTCGCGGAGTTCCCTTGTCTCGGCGTGAAAGCGGGCGGCATCCTCATCCCGCTGTGTCGTGGCATGCTGCAGGCGCTGCTGCGTTTCGGCCAGCTGAGACTGAAGACTGGTGCGCTCCACCTCTAGAAGAAGCACCTTTTGGTTCTCCTCACGAATGGCCTGCTCCGCGGTGGAAAGGCTCTTGCCAAGCAGAGAACTTGATTCGGTGAGCTTGAGCTCGAGCTGGCGGCGCACCTCCGTAGACTCTTCCACTGTCGCTGTGTAGCGCTGCTCAAGCAGGCTGTACTCCTGGTGCAGTGCCTCGTATTTTGTCTGCACCGCAATGTGATCCTCCTCGGCTCTCGCCCTCTCCTCCTTGGCGGTGCGAAGTTTCTTTTGCACTAAATCCAGCTCTTCCTGCAGCCGGTGAGACATTTGCTGGTACCGACCCTCCCACTCCGATGTGATGCTGGCACTGCGGCCCTCCGCCTCAGCCTTCCCCTGCTCCACCTCCCGCATCTGGGCAAGGTAGAACTCGTGCGACTTCTGCTTCTCCTCCTCCAAGGCCGCCTCCTTCACCCGCACTGTCTCAACAAGACTCCGCTCCTTGAGGTCGAACTCCTTTTGCAGTCGCCGGGATTCATCTTCGCGCTCTGCTTCTACGTCCCGCACGCGCTGCCGTAACTTCACCACCTCCGCTTCCGCCGCCTCTGCCTTCTTCTGCATACGCGTACCCTCGTTGGTCACGCGCCTCAGTTCACGGTAGAGCCGCTGAAGCTGCGTTGCGGCCTCCTCTAGCGCCGCATCCCGCTCGCCAATCAAATTGTAGTTGAACTGGTAATCCTCCTCCATACGCCGCAACTGGCCCTGCAGCCGGAGCACCTCCTCCTCACGAAGCGTCAGCGTCCGCTCCAGTGAAGCGATGCGGTATTCAACAGCGCTGCGCAGTTCGCTCTGCTTTTGCTCAATCTCGGCGTAATCGACAGCTGACGGTGGTACGTGGACATCGCTCAGCGGGTCAGATGGACGGCTTGCTACATGGGTCTGGGTGGGAGTTAAGTGGGGCCCGCCGGCGAAGGGGGGGGCCATGGGTGGCTTGCTCAAAGCCTTCGTGTCGACTGGGGTGGAAACGTTAGCGCCGTGGTTCAGCAGAGCACTGAATGTAGTATGGCCAAACGGGGCGGGTCGGCCCTCTACCACTGCCGTCGTACTGAAGGCCAGCGGATTTTGTTTCTTGTTGGGCCCGCTGCTGTGCATGGCAGGGCTACTTGTCGCGTCTACAGAACCGCCACCACGGTTGAGGGCCAAGTATGTATTGCGCACCTGTGTAGGGCTGGGATCTATGTTCGACATCTCGGCAGGCGTTTCATGCCGTGACGCGCTGCCCGTCGACTGCAAGCTGCTAGAAAAGAGGGAAGGGACCCGAATACCGCGGCTGGCATCGGCAGCAGAATGACTCTCCATGCTCCTCGATCAGCTGCCGCTCGATGCGTGAGTGTGTGTGTGTGTGTGTGCACACCGGCACCGTCGACCTTCGCCGCTCCGTTCGCTCGCGCAAATGACACCAATGGCTACAGCATAGAGTGGGGGATGAAAAGTAGATTAGGTTATAATTACCAGGGCATCAGCACGACAAGGGCAAATACCGGTATCAACCTGTACCAAACCGTGTACCCTTCCCAACCCCACCACTTGGTTTTTCCTCCAGGTATACCACTTTATGTAAACCTTGGTGAGGGGAAGCGAGGTCATCGGCGGCTCAGGGGAGGGGTCGCCGCAGAGTCACTACCACCGCTGCGACTTTATGTGTGAAAAGCCGATATCTGCTCGCTCATCTTCGGCTGCAGTGAGACAGCCCATCCCGGTGCCCTCCCTACCGGCTAGGACAACAGGACTAGGTACCTCGAGGTAAATACATGACTCCGATTTTGTACAACACCATGATCAAAGGCGAGTGTATCAATGAAAAGATGTGTGGCGGACCCACACATACATAACAGGGAGGAGGGGGATGACAAGTCTCAACGCAAGAAGTGCAGCGTCACCACCCACGAATGCCTCAGTTACCCATCCTCACTGCGGCCTATCATATCGGCGTGAACACAAAACGGTCCCCCTCCAACATGAAGCCCACAGTCGCCAACCCCCACCACTACTCTGGTTACGCAACACACCCCTCAAGGTGACAAATATTAGGCGCTACTGTGTATGCTATTCGTTTTCCAACGCAAATGAAAAGAGAGGTTGAAATCAAAACACAAATACGCGGAGATTTGGGGAAACGGGATGGGAGGGGGAGGGCATACACATGCGGAAGTACGCCGTGACCCCCCCCCCCCC
>JAIZPF010000093.1:54286-76456 GCA_020509355.1 Blechomonas ayalai
TCAGACCAAAAACACATCCACAGCAGCATGCAAAAAAAAAGGAATACGCCTCCACCAGCCCCCCTTCTCACTACACACTCACGGGTACAGAGGCTTTCCGAGGGGTACTCCATCCTCCTTCCCACGCAGACATACACGATCCCTCACCACTGCCTCGGCCAGACGCTGATGATGGAAGCACCCTACAAACTGTGAAATCCGCTACCGGATGCGCTAGCCGCATTTGTATACCGCCATCTAAATGTCGTTCTTGGGGTAGAAGTGGGGGCAGATGAAGACGTCTACCAATGCACAGTACTGACCAAGGTCCAGCAGTAAATGACAAACGTAAAAGGGAGGCCGCCGGAGGCGTGCGGGTGAAGTTCGTGTTTGGGAGTCGTCAAAAATAAAAATCATCGGTGGCACCCTCTCATTAACGGTATAGATTGTATCGCTCGCGTATTGGCGACCTCCCCTGCGCTTAGGTGGCCGCTCAGCAGCAAGTGCTGTTTGCCGTGTCGGGCCCTTCTTGCCGTGTAGGGGGCTCAAGACGCCGGGCACCACGAACACCCGTGCCACCTGCTGTTGTCTTTACCAGTCCATGGTCTAACAACTTGCGAGCTAATTCAATAAAAGTCTCCTCCACGTTACTGCTGTCCTTGGCAGAAGTCTCGTAAAATCCGCTTATTCCCTCCTCTAGGGCAAGAGCTCGGCCGTCGGCCACAGATACCTGTCGCAGGGACTCCAAATCCTTCTTGTTACCAACAAGGAAGATAATCAGGGTTGGGTCAGCGTTGGCACGGAGCTCACGGATCCACGTCTGCGCTCGCTTCAAGCTCTCGCTGCTGGTGATGTCGTACACCACGAGGGCGCCACAGGCGCCACGGTAATAAATCGGGGCGAGTGAGCGGTACCGCTCCTGCCCGGCAGTATCCCAAATTTCAAACTTTAGAGCACGCCCAGCACTGGAGGGAGAGGCGGCAGCTTGGTTGGCAAGCGGAACGGCGATGGTACGCGAGAGAAATGCCGCGCCAATGGTCGTCTCCTGGTTGGACAGAAACTCATCGCGAGCGAATCGTAGCACAATGGAGCTTTTCCCGACCGCAGAGTCACCGAGAAGGACCACCTTGGCGGTGGCAGTCTCTGGGCGTCTGGCGGCTTGCGCCTGCATCTTGTTTTGTGTAGGACTGGGGAAGGTAAAAGTCGCACTAGGGCCAACGAGCAGAAAGGAGGGTACGTGGGGCAGATGTTGAGAGGGTGTACCCCGTGATGCGCCGCAATGGACGGCGAGCTGCCAGTTGTTGTTTTTGTGGTGCGAATAGCGCTGAAAAGAAAGGATGCAACAGGGAGGAGGGCTACCTGGAAGTTCACCCACGTTCTGGGTATCAGAATAAGGACGCGAGAGCGAGAACAACCACAAACATCCCACCCAAAGACAAAATAAGAGGGTAAATAAAAATGAGCGACGAATGATCACACGGTGACGGCTCCAGCTAGCAAATAATACCCCAGTTATCAAGGGTTGGGAGCCTCGTTCGGCGCCTGCCCAACTACTACAGCACCGTTCCCTCATAGAGTTTGTCTTTGCCAATAAACCCGACATACGAAACGGGCGGGAAGGAGGAGGGGTGGTTGCACTCAACCAATCATCGGTCGAACGGCAATCACCTACCCACCGCGCCCCCGCACAGACTCTGCAAAGCACACCATATCAAAAACAAACGGTTGAAAAGGTACGGACAAACCCAATTTTAGTGGAACACACAACCCCCTTCCCCGCCAAGGAAAAAAAAGGCTGCCCACAGAACGGGAAGAAGCACGCACAGCAGCCATAGGCAAAGCTTCAGCTTTATTGCCGTGGCAGGTGCAGTGCACCGTACACAATGCTGACGAGATTGGAGAAGTCGTGAAAGCGGGGGGTCACAGATAGAAAAATAAAGCTTCGAAAAAAAAAGGTGTACCTTTGCGCATTCATTCGCTAAATCCCCATGCTAACCAGGTGAAGGGCAAGCAAAAGGGGGACTGCTGAGGACCCGCCTCCCCACCACCCTGGTAAATCCATTAGGAATAGCAACAACACGGTCATTCGCCCTTTCATTCTTCCACAGGCAAACACATTTTCCAGCACATTACATAAAATGGCAGCACTTGCGTGTTGGATCGGGTACGGTCGATGATTTGCTCGACAGTAGCTCCAACCCGGTGACGGCGTCCACCGCCTGTTGCGGTAGCACGGGCGACTGGGTAACGAACACCACCGTGTGAGTACATCGCCCGAGTGTACTCTGGCCCACCACTGTGGAGAGTGAGGCAGGCGACACACCGGTGGCTGTTAAGTCGCCCGGAACAGGAAAGGGAACCACGAATAGCTTCCACGGCTGCGTAGGGGTTTCCGTCACGGCCGTGCTCTGCATCGCCACCTGGCGCACCGCTGAGTCCAGCAGGCGTCCCAGTACCATGTTTTTCGGTGCGTTTACAAAAAACGAAGCGATGGGCTGGACTTTATCTGCGTCAGTCGTGGCGGGTACGAGAAAGCAAAGGAGCGGGGTCAGCATGTCCGACGGATGCTCAGTTGCCTTCCCAATGGCCGTCTGCGGCGCGTTGGAGGGCGTGGAGAGAAGATTGAAGATGGTGGTAGGTCCTGTACCGAGCTGCCTCGAGGGGCTCGCGGTTGTCCCTGTGCGAAGAGTTGCTCCAGCGGGAGGGCGGGGCTGATTCAGCCGCTGGCAACCGTGTCGAGCCGGGGCGCGGTGCTCAATACAGTAAGTATGCCTGCACCCATCACAGACAACGTGGACCGTCCCCTGGTGCGTGCAGTTCACCGCGCTGCAGCGGTTGGCCCTCCCCCTCCCATTACCAAGATGGCCGCCGGGAGGGGCGGAGGTTGTGGCTGAAGACGATGAGCGCGGCAAATCACGGCAGCCTCGATCGATGTGCAGCGAAACAGCCTCGTTCACCTGTTGGCCAGGATACTCCAGTGGAACGACGCGGAGGCACACGGGGCACGGCATCACAACGGCGTTCTTTACGGATGTGCAGTCATGCTTGTTACCCGGAAGGTGCTCCGAACAGAACATCAATTTGCAGTTACTGCATCGTGCAGGGAGTAGGTCAATCTCCGTACATCCATCAACCTGGCACACCTGGTCGTGATCATCGTGGACGCCCACCTGCATGGTGCAACAGCTACGTCACTGCCGGGGGGAAGAGGGGGGGGGCGTACACTCCGCCGCCACGGTACACACAGGACGTAGCGGCCAGATGATGATAAATAGGAGTACCGATGAGATTCTCTTCGATCATCCCGGCAGTGCGTTATTCGCATAGTCAGTGTTGCGCAGGAAGAAGAGAGGAAAGTAAGAAAAAAAGGGACAGAAATGCGCAAACCGCCTTTAACTCGCGAGTGTGTGAATCTATCTCGTTACATCACGATGCGAGCGGCTGGTGGCCAGCAAGTTCTCGCGCTTGCCGTGGTGCAGGTGAACAGAGTGTGGGCGCGGCGTATCTAATGCCTACTTAAACGCCTCTCATTACCTGCCCCTCCCCCCGAGTTAGTCCGACCGTATCAGTACAGGGATACGGTGGGTATTAGCCTTAGGGAACGTGTTCTCCACAACTGACGGACGGCACGAGGGAACGCCTCCTTCTTTTTATGGACTGACTTCATCCCCTTGCTCGCCCAGGAACGCCATGAGACCAAAGGCGCGGAGGGAGCCATCCACGGCGAGCTCAAGCTTGCTCCCACTCAACGTCGCGCTCAAGTACCAGGGCTGCTCCCCCGGTTTCCCTCCGCGTGAAACTCCCAGGAGCACCCCACCCACTCGTACCTGGGTCTTGAGCAGTTCGGTGGCCTGCATGGTCACCTCTTCAAGCACTGACCCTTCCTCCATCACCCTGTCCAGTAGCTCGGTTAATGGACCCTCCTGTACAAAGGGATATCGGTCCACCGCAGAAGCGAGGCACACTTCAGCACTCCCGAGAAGGGTGTGCCAGTGCTCTCGTGTCCACACAAACCCATTGCAAAATAACTCCCGCAATAACTCTCGATGGGCATCACAGCGGAGGTGTAGCTTGCGATGCGCACATCGAGGGGCGAGGTACGACGCCGACTCCATCACCGCGCGCCAGCGGCAGGCTGACTGCGGTAGATACTTACTGTCGTACAGCTCAAAGCAGCGCACACCGACAGACACGACTTCCACGCCGGGTCCCTTGTAGGGTCGAGTGCGGAACACCATATCGGCCAGGGCCGGGGTAACGAGAACAATACGGCGAACGGGGCCGCCGTTGGGGTTGAGATGGTACACGGGCACTAGTCCTTTCGTATCCGCCTCCCAGTTGCGGCCCGCATCAAAGTACACAAAATGGTCCCTGTCCCGGTGGTCAAACCCGTAAAACGTGGCGATGTTCTGCCAGTTGGCGTCATCGGCGGCGACGGGAGTCCACAGCTTTCCCTTTGTCCATTGGTTCAGCTTGCTTGGGGACATGGAGAAGGCGAACTCGCTCTGAAGCCGCACCTTGCGGAAAGCGGCCACAAAAAAACCCCCGGTGTCGTCACGATGAGGCAGCACACGGAGCACCTTTCGGCCGTCGTAGCTGCCTGGTAGCACCGGGTGCTTTAGTGCGCCCACGTTGGGGGAAAGAAGGCCGCCGCAGGAGTGTATGCGGCACCCCTTGGCGCGAAGCGCCACATTGACATCAACCAACTCCACACAGTCACCGAACATTTCCAACCCGGCACACACGACCTCCTCATCCTCCTTCGGATTCATGCTGCATGTGCTGTAGACAAGAATGCCATCCGTCTCTAGCAGATCCAGACCGCGACGCAGGAGGGCCGTCTGCGTGGCCACCAGGGACTTCACATAACCCGCAGACCATGTGGCGGCCACCGACGGCTCCTTGCGGATAGTGCCATCGCCACTGCAGGGCACGTCGCAGATGATGCGGTCAAATCGCCTTGTCGGAAAGTCCGTTGCGGGTGACTGCACCTGCTCCTCCGTCAGCTCGTAGAGACGCGGCCACTTCACCCCGTCGCAGCACGTACACATGACGTGGGGTGCGTGGTATCGCTTCAACCGAGCTGGTAAGGTTTGTGTCGCCTTCACACGGTCCTTCTCATTGGTGATAAGGACACCCTTAGTGACGTGAGACCAGCCACCTCTTAGCATCTCGTCCAGCGCCTGGAGGGTCTTGCTGCCTGGAGCACCACACAGCTCCAGCACACTGTGATGCGGTTGCACGTCAAGTACCAGTACAGGAAGGGTGGAGACGACCTCCTGAAACGATACCGCACTAGCGGCGTGCAGTGTGCGGCATACGTCCTCTACACGACGGTGACTGTGGTAGTCGCTGTTGGTGCATGAGTAAATGCCCGCGTGTGGGGAGGCCATCGGCTCAGGACGGATCACCGACCGCACCTCCGCGTCACCCTCAAGAAGTTCAAGCGCCGCCTGCTCCAGCACACGCTCACTACGGTGCACGCGAAGCGTCATGGGGAGCGGCGTCCCGATACTCACTAAAAACTGCCCCCACTCCTCTGCCACGTGCGACACCACCTGGGGAGACTCTTCTTCCACCGCATCCTCAGCCGCGCCCGGCGCAAGTGTGTCCTTCCCCGTCGCGATCGCTTCAAAGCGGCGACCCTGGTAATACCGCAAGAGAGGCGATGACTCGTCGATTCGAAAGGACTCAGCAGCGGCGGCGCGGCGGCGCTCGTGTACGTTCACAGGGCCCAGAGCCTGACTCACAGCAAAGCACAGCTCCGCGATGCTAATCTTTTCCTCCGTCGATTGGCTGCGCGGCACCCTTCGAGCGATGGCGAGTACATCCCTCGCCCCAGATGGGCAGGCCTCCCCTAGAGCATCCACGAGTTTCTGCAGACCTTCCCCCTCGATCACAGCGTCACCATCCGCATGCGCTGATACAGTAGAGTCGACTGAAAAGTTGTTCTGTAAAAAGCCTCGGATATCGCTTCCCTTTGGGACGAGCTCCATTAGCGCTGTGAGCGGGGGAGGTAGTTGCTCCCTCTCCCGCTTCCGACGTGCCTCGCGTCGCTTCATTGCTCGCGAAGAGAGGAAGGGGGGCCGGTATTCTTTGACAAAGCCACCATACATGTATATAACAGGAAAGGGGGGGGGAGACATAGTTACAACAGGTGATCCTCGCCATTGAACGTCGGGCACGAAGAAGTTGTGAAGCAGATGTGCAGAGTCGATTAAAATGACGGCACGCTTCCCCGCGTGCATTTTGCCTCACCATTCCAGTAGAGAGGCAACGGCCCGACCACCTCCCCTTACGCACTTTCATTTGCTTTGCGGAAGGATTCCTCAAAACTCGTTTCGGTCCAACATGCATGAAGGGGGAGTTAAGCAAACCGGCCCCCATTCCCTTCCCACTACTATTCTGGCAGCCGTATGGCAATTGCGGAGGGATGTAATCAAGTCGTTGTGCTAGCTCAGCTAAACATGCAAGTCATCAACCAATGATGTCCTTGTTGCAATAGCCTTGCGCTCCCACCGGCCATCACACCTCCCAGAACTGCTTCCCTTCTTTGTTGCGCAGGTCTCTATCGCACCCATGACGAAGAAGGTATCGCCCCAGATCTTCGTTATTCTCCATAGAAGCATAAAACAAGGCTGTATCACCGTGGTGGTTCTGTAGGTTCATCCAGTGAGTGTGGCCTATCTTGTGGTGCGCATGCACCTGCTCGCTTGCCTGAACAAGCTCCTCCACCACATCTTGGTTGCCGCGGCTGGCCGCACGGTGAAGAGCTGACTCCCCGCGATTGTTCTGCACATTAAGGTCAGCTCCTAACTGGAGTAGCAGACGAATCAATCGAAGATGACCGCGGCTTGCTGCGTGCAGCAGCGGGGTGTTGCCTAGCTTATCCTGCAGATTAACGAGAATGATGGTGGGAGAAGTCTCTGCCGATCGCTTCGCGTCCGACTGGTCATTCGCCATATCCGAGGTGGTGCCCGCTTTTGTCACTGGCTCATGTCGTTCCCTGGCGTATTCCTGGCCTTGCCAGTCACCATGCACTCCCTGCCTGCGCTTTAAAAAGGTATCAATGGACTCGGCACTCTTGTGAAGCAGCGTGGTCACAAATTCATTTGTTCCACCCACCATGCAGGCAGTCATGAACGGCGTAATGCCTTCGCTATCCTCAGTCAGCACAGGGGAACTATGCGGGGGGTTCATCAGCTGGGTTGCTAGATCAAAGTTCTTCATCGCTACAGCCCAATGGAATGCGGTGCGGCCGTCATCATCTTGGTACCGCCACACTTCTTCCATAGCGCCGGTGTCCTCGCTCCCCTCTGAAACAACGGCCATCTTTTTTAGACGGAGAAAGATAGGCTCCACCTCCCCACTGCGACAGAGCTCCGAGAGGTGCTGATCGCCCATGGCTGTGCGCTGGCGCAAGGAATTCAACCAAAGAAGAAAGAGAGGGGCAACACAAATTTAAACAAACTGGGCAACCTGGTGCTAACGGGAAGGAAAAGATGCAGTGTTAGTAAGACGTTCGTAGTCCGGGTGAAGTGCTAGCCCTGGAAGTAGGAAAGAAAAGTACATCAAGGGAAGCAATCAGGTCACCGCAGGTCAGTGAATGTAGCAAAGAAAAAAAAGAGGAAAAGCGTCGGTGGCTTTCTCCCCCTCCCCCACGCAGGCTGCACACTCAGACTTCTCCATATGTGTGCGCCGTACACAAAAGCTGCTTTGGACGATCACTGGCACGCCTCCCTGTTTGATGCATGCATAAGCTGCTTCTGCATCATGTCTGTATGGCGATACACCCTACGTAACCACACACACTAACACATACGGCCCGCCCATTCCCTTTCCGCAGCCATCCTCCCCTCCTTTCATATCGCAGAAGGGGGGGGGGGTAGAGGATGGGGATTACATTGTGTTAGGGAAGCGCGCTCCTCGTGCACATCCCTCCGTTTATTCCGCAGACGTGTATTCCCACGCGAAGAAGGAAGACGTCCCTCTTCGATTGTTCTTTTTCCTTTCGGCCCACAAAACAGCACGACCCGGTATTGCAAGACATCCGTCTCAGATGAACCTAACACACACAAAAAAAAACGCACGAGGGAGGGAGCGAGAAGGCGAACGGGGGATATGTATAGATATATCTATATATGTAGATATATAGCAACAAAAAAAGGGGGGAGCCGAATCGATGTATCTCTTCTCCCTCCTGGTGGCAGAGGCGAGCACAGAGAGAAAAACAATGAACATGAAAGAAAGGAGACATAAAGGTGGGGAGAGGGCACACTACGGGAAGCGCGGAACAGGTAGTGCACGTTGCGGTATCACAAAAGTTTCTACCTCCAACACGACTCCTCCAGATGAAACATGCCAAAGATATGCCACACGCTGCACCGAACATGAGGAAAGGGGGAAAGCAAAAGACGAGTGGCCTAGGTGATCCTCGACCCCATGGACCGCAAGCGTAATGCGTACGGTCTCCATGCAAGTTGTATTTACAAGAAATGGCAAACGAAGTGGTCATCTTCTACCGTGTCGCGAGCGTCGATATTATGTACATTGCCTCAGACAAAGCTACAGAAGATGACACTGGGCCCATCTCGGCGCTGGGGGCGGCATGCTTGCGGAAAGCATCAACGTAACGGGTGCACTTCTTCCTCGTCAGCCCTACAGACAAGCTGCAACGCACAGCCATCACCCGCCACCCACCCACCCCCATGCGCGGAGAAATGGCTGCTTTAGAACACATGAGCACAAAAAAAGGGGATTCACCCTGAGGTCATCCTCCCGCATCTGACTAGCCATACGTCCACGTATGCCCATATTCAGTCCGCTTCAATTGTCAGTACTGTTGCTAACAGCCCAGTACGCCTTATTCACCTCTGCGTGTTGAACAGCAAAGTGGACATCTGGCAGAAGCTCGGACATCTGATCAAAGAAGGGGATGATGATGTAATTGATGAAGGCGATTTGGCCCTTCGCAACATCGGGGTGGAGGCGGTCCATAAAAGGACTGCACGTCATGCCGAGGTTACGCTCGCGGTCGCCCTGGCAGTAAAACTCGTCCGAAATTCTCGCACTCCACTGCAGGTACAAGTCCAGCGGGCGACCACAGTTGGAGATATCGGCCATCTTCAGGCCCAATGAAAGGGCCAGCCGTTGACCCTCGGTGCTCGTAAAGGACGCGTTCTGCTTCAATCTCGTCTTTAAGCGTACGAGGTACTGACTGTGTTGGCTCATATCCGTCGCCAGTACCATCTCCACCACAGTCTCTCGGATGGCCCGACGCTGGTCGTCACTAAAACTGGCCATGACGTTGAAGACGGGGTCTCGCATCAGCTCAAAGGCGCTGCTCACGTGCAGGTTCTCCAGCACACTACGGTCGTTGTACAACTCCGCCAGGTAGCTCCCTGTCTTGATAAGGAAGTTGTTGTTGATGCCGGGGTGGCCGAAGTCGTGGATCGCGGCGGCGAAGAGCCCGGCAAAGACCTGCTCATCCGTCAGCTGACAGCGCTGGCGCAGTCCTCCCCTGGACAGGAGGAAGTGGAATATGTGCACGACGTCGGCCGCGTGCGTAGAGTTGTGATACGGGTTATCCGGATAGCCCGCCTCGATGGCACCCAGCCAATTCAAGAGGATTTGCTCGTCAATGTTAAACTTCTGCATCAAGCCGTACTTGAACAGCAATGCGTAGAGCGTAAAAAAGAGAGCACCACCTTTCCACTTGCCCGCCGGTGGCATTTCCGTATTGCCCTCAAGGGCCTTCTGCATCTCAAACACGTTGTAATCCCACTCGTCGATCTTGCCCATGCAACGCCAAACCGTTCCCCTAGGATCACTTATGAGGAGCTGCACCTCCATATCTAGCTCCAGTTGCGTAAACGGAGTGATGACGCGGTTGTACGGCGCGTCCGCGTCACTCGTCTCAGCGGTCATCCAGCGGCTCTTAATGAGGCGGAGTAAGGTGCTGTCGTACTCGACACACGTCTGATTCCAGAGCGGGTTAGGCTGTCGGGACGGTTGGAAAGAATAGTCCGACGACCCTTGCGACGGCAACGCATCGGCCCACGGATTCTCCATATCGTCCTCCTTCCGCAGCGCCCCGTATGCGATTTGAAGTTCGCCCTTCTGCTGAGAACCAAGAGCCTCCTGCCGTTTGCTCCGATCCAAGCTCTCCTTCAGTGACAGCGTCTCGCGTTCTAGGGCTTCCATTTGCTTCCGCGCAGCTCGCTCCTCCCTCTTGATGCGGATGAGCTCCTTCTGGTGCTGCTTGGTGTTCTGAAATGTATCGTGTGAAGATAGCAACGAGCAAAGAATAAACGCCTGCATGTCCTCCTTGGTACGGGATACGATGAATGTAATTGGCCCTGCAGTTTGCGTACGGCATATGACGTGCAGCTGGCCCACATCCTCCCATGAGGAGCTACTGGACTGGTCAGAAAAGACGCGCTTCTGTAGCACAGTGATGGCTGTCGCTATCCTTACCGGTTTGATCTCCACCGCCCCAGCGGTGAACGCCTCCGCAATGGAAGCAAAAAACTTCTCCCAACCAAGGGCCTCCCTCAGTTTGCAGCGTATTTTGTATAGCATGTTTTCGTCATAGGTCCCCTTGAAAGATATCCCCATTTCCTGCGAATGGGCGTAGATGCCGAGTTGCTCAGCAGTGTCATCGATGCGAGCTGTGATACAAGTATTGTGGCTTGACGTGGCATAGACGCATGGAAACTTTCGCAGATCAGCAAGCACGCCGTCCATCGTCCTGGTGAGTTACCTTTTTTTCTTTGTTGTGACTGTCTCCCCTACCTCCCAGTCTCCGCAACACACTGACACGGGCAGCCTCTGCTCCGATTGCAAATGTACTGAAAGGATATCCTTCGCTCTTCCCCACACACAATGCACCATACCCGGTGAGGTAGAAGGCACATACACAGCGAGGAAAATCGCGTGACGCACAATTGAGACACACGGGGAGAGAGAAAAAGTGATTGCTTTCACGATAACAACGGCTATTGTTAGCACCAAAGAGACGAGTTGGAGATAATGCGCACGATGGAAGAGGGGGTGGGGGTGATGTCCCAACCCCACCACCCACTCTTGCGCACGCTAGCAGCGCAAGGCACACACCCATTGGGAGGACAACACTCAAAAGCGGCATGACGGTGTTGGGAGTTATCTCTTTTTTTGTTGCTCCAGCGGGGAGAACCCAAGAGACAAAGCCTGAGGGCACCTCCCTCCCCCCCCCTTCCTCCCCTACAGCACAGTAACCCAGCCCCATACAGACGTATACAAATGCATCAAAAGCACACGCACTAGAGACAGCTCTCCTGTGCTTTATTTTCCTTTGCTCCCTGCAGAATAGCATGAGATACCGCACACAATCTGACCAGGATAAGAGATAACTTTTACACGGCACTGCACCACGCATTCGCCTCTCTTCAGTCCACGGAAAAGGGGACGCCATGACTCACCACCCATTTTTGCTTGCATGAATCCTGCCGTTCTGCCACTCAATCGCCCATAGACTCCCTCTTCCCCCTCTCTCCTTGTTCTTCTTCCTTTCAATTGACACAAACATGCCGTTGCCGTTCTTCACCAGCTCATGTATGTAGTGTCACTCTTGACCTGGTTGTGCACTCCCCACATATTTGTGCCGCGCCAAACGGTGTCTCCTACAATGGAAAAACGAAGCAACAATTCCAAAGTAGTAGAATACAAAAAAAAATGGGTCTGCCTGAAAGGAGATCGAAAAGTAACAGACGGGGGTACAAATATGGGTGTGTACTGTCTGAGAAACGATTCCCGGTTGTATTCCGCCAACGCATACCCTCATCATCATTCAGCGGACCCAGATTCTTGTAGCTGCAAGCGAAATAAATGTATAACGCGTAGCATGGGGAAGGGAAAAGCAGGGGATGAAGAGTTGCGGCACATTCGCAATTGGGGTTGCACGCGGCAGAAACGGTAAGAAGCAGGGGGATAGGGGAAAAAAAGCGTGAGACTACCAGGACCGCGGGAGGGGGGTCTAATATCCACGACAGGTGAGCCTATCGTACGTAGATTTGATGCGGGAAGAGAGCAGCAATAAATCAATCAAAAAGGGAAACAGTAGTTAGACTGGTGTGTATAACACCATCCCAACCGCACTTCCTCACCCGCTCTCCCCCATTCACCCTCCGCCACGCATACACTCGCGCCCACCCCCTCCCCCCAACAGAAATTACCCATATAGGGTCCGTTGTATGTACATAATGCAAAGGACAAAGGCAAGCTTCTCAACCGCAATGCCCCCCCCCTCCCGCGTGATTCCCCAGTGTTGTCGTATGCGATCCCTTTGTGTATGGTATAGCCTCCCCATCCCCACACACACACCCCACCACCATCTAAACCAAGCTGCACTTACTCGACGATGCAGGCTATTCGTGTACGCATTATTCTTTTGTATAGTGTCCGTTGCAAAAGTTCGCGAACACCTCCTGCTGTGCATCTGTCAGTGGGCGCAGGGGGTTGTGCGGACTCTCTGGATACTTGTCAAAGTAATGAGTATCATTTTCCTTGTGAAGCCGCACCGGTATAGGGGCCGCCACCTTTTTCTGTAGGACGACTTCCCAATCCACGCCAACGTAGTACTTATGGCGCTTGATATCCTGTGCGCCACGCTTCAGACTACCAAGACGCTTGGTGTGATCCAGCGTGAGAAGACCCTTAATAAGGTCCTTTGCCCGAGAGTCCACCCAGCGAGGAAACTGCAGCTTCCCTTCAAGAATCTTTTCGTAGATCTTGTACGGGCTCTCATCAAAGAACGGCGGGTAGCCAACCAACATCTCGTACAAGAGAATACCAAGAGCCCACCAATCCACAGCTTTATCATGGCCCTTGCTCTGAATAATTTCCGGCGCCAAATACTCCGGTGTGCCGCATAAAGTAAAGGTACGGTCCGTCACACGCTTCGCAAACCCAAAATCGGTAATTTTGATATTGCCATCCATGCCAAGCAGGATGTTCTCTGGTTTCAGGTCGCGGTATATGATATCCTTGCTGTGCAGGTAGTCGAAGGCAAGGCACACCTCTGCCGAATAGAACTTAGCCACATCGTTAGGAAACTTGCCAGCCTTACGAAGGTGAGAGAAGAGTTCGCCACCAACGACGTATTCCATGAGAATGTACAATCGATCGTTGTCCATAAAGCCCTTGAGCATATTAACCACAAACGGGTGGTGGATCTCTTGAAGAATGCTCGCCTCGGCTAAAATATGGTCCACCTGCTTCATCCGAAGCACCTCCTGCTTCTTCAGGATTTTAATGGCGCAGAACCGTCCACTCTCCTTATGACAGCAGAGACGAACTCGGCCGAATGTTCCAGTGCCGATCGTCTCGCACAACTCTAAGTCGGACAACTTCCATCTAGTAACATCCTCCGGGGTGAGAGATTTGCGTGGCTCCGCCCGCATCTTCGTTTGACTGAACTCAGCTGGCATCCTCCCCCGGGTAACAAACTTATGCAGCCTGGTGATATGGGAGAGATTGGGGCGAGCCAAGCCCGAGGCAGAGAGAAGACAACGAAAAGGAAGAGGGAGTGGGGTGGAAAGGACCCAATGGGTGCACCACACAAAATAGAGACGCAACACACCACTACCCCCCTTTCTCGTCGACACCTGCACCCCCTTGCCCAGGGTTAAGTTGGCACGCTGCGATGAGGCGTCAGTGAAGGTAGGAGGAAGTAGACAGCACCTCTATATATGGAGAGATGGGTACTTATTTTTGCGCTTCCCAAGCAAATGCTGTACACATGTACTTATGCAGCTTCTCTACGGATGTGCACTACCAATGTACGCGAACTCGCAACTGCCGATTTGGGCGAATGAAGGAAAGTAAAGGTAATACGTGAAAAGGTGGCAAGGCCCCAGCACCACCACCCAACGAGGGAACACAGCGCTACAAGTCTGCATAGAGATGGGTATCGTGAATGAGCTTCCTCTCCCACCACATCCTGGGGAACAGGAGCTATTTCAATGCGAGGGAGAAAGAGAGAAAAACAAGCCACACCACACACACACACACCATCATACCCTAGTGTAGTCGGCCACCCCACCGTGGTGCAAGGGCCTAGTATCTTTAACGAGGGAAGCTAAGAACCTGCCCGCGTGAAGCGACACCTCGGCGTATCGCGGCCAGTACCCCGTCCAGGGGGGAAGCCATCCGCCTGCACTTCACTAACATCGGGATCTTAAGGAAACTCAATACGCGAGGATGGAGGCAGGCGGCAGGTCAACACGCCACAGACACCAGGGGGGATCCTCGGGGTGCCGATGGAGACCGAGCCTCTCGGCAACGCGCAGCATTGCAGTTGCCCTTCGCCCGCAGATTTTTTTCTCCAGTTACCTTTGGATAGCAAAAAGGGGGGGGGTTAGTGAGTATGGACGTTTCTCCGACGCCGAGTCCCACATCATCACCTCTCACGAGGTGGTGTGCATGAGTGCATCTTCTTCCCCCCCCTACTGGGCGCCAGGGTGACTGCAATGGGCCGTAAAACACACAACGAGGAAGGAAAAGGCAACAGCACATGATAAAGCAGTTAATTGCAGCTGGTG
The DNA here is from genome assembly GCA_020509355.1 of Blechomonas ayalai. Lineage (NCBI taxonomy): Eukaryota > Euglenozoa > Kinetoplastea > Trypanosomatida > Trypanosomatidae > Blechomonas > Blechomonas ayalai. Next base: position 68,845 of record JAIZPF010000093.1, read on the forward strand.
ACACCCACAGCAACGACGAGCGGTCCCCACCCCAGTAAGGCTACTCACAAGGAACGATATCATACTACTGCGTCGCATAGCATAAACGGACGCCCACAAACGTATCTTGCTCCCACTCCACACACAGGGGAAGGGAAGGCTCTGGGTCAGCTTCACCCACCCACCAAGCTAAAGAGCTTATTCAGCAGGCGGCCTGATGTCTGCGATTGCGCGTTCCAACCCTCATCGATCTGCTGTTGAGCAGCAGCGATGCCCCTGGTGCGCTCCTTCAACTGTAGGAGGAGCTCATGGTCACCACTGAACTTACAATCCGCCCCAGCTCCAAACCAGTCTTCGCACTGCACGTAGAATTCCATGCGCTGCTCTATCCTGGGAATACTGGCAATAAATTGCTTTGCTTGCTGTGGTCTACGGTAAGATAGCAGAGTGCTCGCAAATGCCTCCCCACCAATGACAGGCTTCGCGGTTGTCGTGATACCACCCATCTCATCGATCATGTCCCACTGACTGGTTGCAGCGTAGGCGTTGAGCAAACACCACTGGAAGGCCTTGTCAGACACATTAAACTCTGTCTTCAAGCGCTCCGCCGCCGATCGGCGACCATGCTCCACGCAGTACCGGATAGTATCTGCCACACTGGCGTGTAAAAATCGGGTATCATCCAACTCCTTTCGCAGTTTCATCTGCTCAGGGATGAGCTTCTGATGCACGCGAAGCCAATGCTCGCTCACAGGTGCATGTGTAGAGCTTACTCCACTGCGAGCATACATTGGAGCAAGAATCGACGCCATCTCCGCGGTGCCCGATAAGTTGCGTGTGGAATGGCCGGGGGCAGCCGAGGTGTCCTTTCGGGCTGCAGTAATGGCGGATTGAGTCGCGTTGATCCTGCATTCCTGCATCGCCTCACAGTTGCTGTCCTGATGCAGACTATGCAGGGAAGTGTGCACCTCCTCTTCATATCGCAAGCAGTTAAGCAGCTGAATGTATGTGTGGTACGCTGGATTAGAGTGGTACAGGTCGGCAAGAACATCCTGACGACTCGCACAGTACCTCAGGAACATGAGAAGTAGACTATGTGAGGACGGAGCTGCAGAGAGGAGCAGTGGCACTGCTGCCGGGCCACGGCGATGCAACAGGTAGGTTATCACCGTGAACAGCAGATCGCCATCGCACGCCTGAACGGCCCGACTGAGGGCCAGCTCCGGTTGGTTCAATGACAGGAGCATGGGAACCTGTCGTCCGACCGCCGTCTCCGCCTCCAGCAGTACGAGAGCGGCACGCAATTTTCCCCTCATCGCAGCCAAACGCGCCAACTCGGAAAAGCATTCGCTACCATACTTTCTTACTTGTGCGACGATAGAGGCGGCCACAGTCTCCTCCACCCCACTCGCCGTCTCCCCTTCCACACTGGTCAACTTTGCTAGCGCCCAGTCTGTCAGCACCTCGTCCCCTTGCATGCCAAGTGCTGAATGTACAGCATAGGCGAGCTGATGGTGGCCCATGTGCACTAACCTGCGCACAAGTGGAGCACCCTCCAGGGCTGTAAACTCACCCTGCGAGAGTAACATCCCAGCAATACTGGTGTGCAATGTGTTCCGCACGCGAAGCTGTCGTGTCACATTCACAAAAAAACCCGAGTCATATGTGGGGCAAAGGGTCTTCCCAAAGGATGCCACGCGCAGTAACCGCTTCTGTTGGCCAACATGCATCTCAAAACTCGCAGCCGCGACACAATCGTCAATGGCCTCCGCTAAGTCCGCTGCAACGCGTTGCATATCCCGGATCATCTTCACCGCCGTGGCGTTTCCTGCCATGAACTCGTCAAAGGCGGACAGAAGCACCGCACCGCTCGCGCGTGATCCCAAGGAGAACACTCGGCGGCATTCAGGCGGCACCACTTGCACAAGCTGATGTAAGTCCTTTGATACAAGTCGAATGCCATCACATTGAGAGAAGAGCACCACATCTATGGGCATATCCGGAATGAAGTCCGTCACATCGGGCTCCTCCGTATTAAGGAGATATAGGTGACACGTATCCCCTGCCCCGTCCATGCTGTCAGTCGACTGCAGGTAGACAAGGCACTGCTCCCCACACCATGTAAGTTGAGTCAAACCATTTACACCAGTAATGCGAGTCAGTCGAATCACTTCAGAAAAAGCTGGAGTGGTGGTGTAAAGCGTACCGTCCTCCATCACACAGGCGATGCACTGGCCATTTGGGGACAGTGCCAGGTGTGTGATATTGCCGCCATCAAGAAAGACGTATCGATCGTGGCAGGTAAGGGAAGCACCTGCGACACAGTGAAATACCCCACATGTTGATGGGGACACAGAGCACGTCACGATAACCTCTGTGTAGCCCGAATCACTCAGCTGATGAGGAATAGCGAGAAGAGTGGTGCCGTTCAACGTCGCCCACTCCAACTGCAGCCCCACTGTACGGAGGGCATAGGTACCAGAGGAACTAAACTCCACCACAAGTACGCTTATTTTACCGTGCTCCACGGCAACGGCAGTAAACCCCTTCCCTGTGCCTGCAAACAGGCGTGGAACGGGAATCGCGAGAGACGGCGCCGCGCTGCGGCCCTGCATATCAAACACGTACACATCACCTGTACTGACTACAACCATCAAGTGGTCTTGGGACTCGTTCCAGCAAAGAAACATAACAGAAGCAATGAGCTTCAGATCAATACGTGGACATGGTTGATGTGGACGGCCAGTGCTATTGTACAGATAGATAATACTCTCGTGTTTACTAGAGGCAAGTCCAACTTTTGGAAATACTGCCATTGGGCCACCACAGCTACAGCTCGCCACTACATAAGTCGACAAGTCATCAGGCAAACCCCATGCCAACAGTCCCAGGTCGACAAGGCGCACCACACACCCGGTTCCGAGAGAGATCCATGTACCACTGCGGACGGTACGCTCGAGGCGTCGTTGATGCGGCATGAACCCCACCTCCCCTCCTGCCACCGTAATGCTCGAAGGTAGCCCAGAAAACCCCAGAGAGCCCTACCCCAAGCAACCACTTTTTAATACGATGGGATCGTCCTCCCCCTCCCCTACACGCTACCCCAAAAAAAAAATGTTTCGAATGAAAAGAAAGTAGTACAAGAACAAATGAAAATGTGCAAAGGGCGTACAATTTAAAAAGTTCATGTCCATATTCGCACACAAGCACGGCATTCTCTATAGCACCTCTACAACCCATCAGCAGTGTGTTTCCCATATGACGTAGGGGAAAGAAAATGGAATGATATCGACCGCGTAGAAAAGCAATCCGTTTCCATCACAGGGATCAACGTCATTGTGTGACACACCTACACACACACGGCACACCTTAATACGACATCGTACGCGGTTGCTCTCAGTGCAGGGAGGGAATAAATGGTAAATTGAAAGGACAGCTTACCGCACGCTTCTGTACAACAAGGTACAAAACTAAACTGACGATTGGAGCATAGTCTTGGAGTCACTTTGTACACCGCCAGGAACTCGCGCTGCACCTCGAACACCATATTAGGCGACTCAAGTGCGATATTAACTACATGTCCTGGGTCACTTTCCCAACCAAGAAGTGAAATAGGAAACGGTGAACGATAGGAATGCTCCTGCGCCATGGTAACAACGAGCTCACAGATGGGGGCATCGGTAAGCGCTTCAAATACAAAGAGAAGATTGGATATATGCATGTGGCGGAAGAGTCTATCAAGTCTCCCAGAGAACGTTTTGTGCTCGTAAACTGATGGAAGAGAATACATTTTGAATGGCGCGCACGCCAATGCTTTGAGCTCACACAGAGACGACGAAGCTGCTACAGTTACTTGTAGACGCTCATGTGGGTGTAGATATATAAGAACAGAACCGTTTTCCCCAAAAGTGCGAGTGGAAAGAACTGCATTCTTCTCACTTATATCGTACCTTGGTCGCTCTTCCTCACATGCCAGTGCTTTGAAGAAGTAGATGCGAACCCAGGGATGATCTCCTTCCACTAGAGTTTTCTGCGATACTGTAAGCATCAATTCACATCGAACTGCACAAAAGTTCTCTAACAAAACGGAACCGTTGGTGGCAAAGGTTGACATTATCGATGTTGCTCGGCTGCTAACCTCCACCTGGGTGGTCTGCCGGCGTCCGCACAAGGGGTCATGCTGGGGCCACAACAATAAACTCGTGCAACTAAATGAAACTAAAAAATCTTCAAACGTCATCCACCACATAGGAAACCTATTCAGCGTGCTTTCATGAAATTCTGCCGAATTAAAGCACCGTTTGTACTTCAAATCGGCGTTCGGTGCTGCCACCTGGACCAAATAAGCAACGTGCACATCATTTTCGCGGCAGATGTCAGTTCCTGTAATGCAGTAGGAAGCAAAGGGAATAATTCCGTCTTCGAGCAACGCGTCGCTAGCGATTTGACTCTCCGGTCTCGCAACACTCGCAAGCACTCGCTTTCGCAACACAAGATCTCTCAGGAACTCAAACATATCCTGTGTCTTGAGGTGTCCTAACTCCCTCCACAAAATTTCAAAACAGGTTCCGTTTGTTAGCAACACTAGCGCATCAGAAAAGGATATCCCCTCCAATGTTGTGTATCCACCCAGTGCCTTTGCTAAGCTTTTCTCCACCAGTGCACCCCAGTAATCATTTGAGCGTGAGTCAATCCCTATGTGTCTCAGCCCATTCGACTCCATTATACACGGTATGCGGTCATCTACAATTACCTCCAAAGGTGCACCGTCTTTAAAAAGGCGAAAGGCATAAAAGCCAACCTCGCACTCCTTCCTGCACAAGAGGTGTTTCCAGAGATACTCGTGTTGCTGTACCACATTTAGTGCCGCACATAGATCTTTGTCATTTATCATCCCTGAACACCACAACGGAACACCGCCTCTGCAGCACTCGACTGGTGGTACAGAAGTGTCGACTAGATCCTTCACTCGTGTCCAGCAAATGTCTGATCGCCAAGTTGCAGTGTTCACATTGAACTCATCATCAACAAAAACATCCGAAGAGGTCCCACCAATTTTCTGAAGCGCTTCACCGATAGATCGCCCAGTACGTAGGTTTATTCGCGCGCACCCATTTCTACCCTCGGGCGTCTGTAAATTCCAGCGCCAACTTTTGGGTGCTTCCTTCCGCACGGCGGATAACTCAGAAGTCTGGTTTTCTGTTAAATGAAGTCTGTTGAGCTGAACAGATAGCTGAATGTTCGACTGCATAAATTCCGGCACAAGTGTTCCATCCAAGCAGATTTCTGTGATGCTCGAATTGGCACGACACAAATCTCGCAGAATAAGTCCACTGGCAGCATTCAGTAGTACATTGCGAAAACTCAGTTTGGCAATCGGTCGCTCGCTAAGAACGGTAGCTAATGAAATAAGATCAGACTCAAATAAATCTGTTCCATCAAGAATAAGCTCTGAAATATCCGTTCGCTCACGCAGCAGCTGGAGAACGGAACAAAAGTGTTTGCGTGGGAAGTGAAAAGAGCTTACATCAATGATATGGGGAGTTCGTGATAATACATCTTGAAGCTGTAATAACGGTTTCAAGACGAGCGACTTGCATATTCCAACATATGCCTGCTCAGTACTTTCGCCGTACATGGCCGTAAGGGGGGCAATAAACAACTTGTACAGAGACACTAATTAAAATACGGATAATGTAAAATGACCCACTGAGGCATAGAGTATAATTTTTCAATGGGTGTTGCAAAGCGTATCCGTGTCCGGTTACACAAAAAAAAAGGCTTCAGAAGGGAGTATACAGTATCTGAATATTTAAGCAACTTACGAGAGAAAAATCTTGAGCTTCCACGAAAAACCTGGAGATGGTCCAAAGATGTGAAGGGAAATATAAGATGCCCGTGTGAAATAGCAGGTGGGGGCAGCACAGTTTATTGGGTAGGGTGATATTAATGCCTTTAATCTTTTTCTGGTGCACAGGGTACTATTCTTGCAAACTCAAAATCACTGCACGTTTCCCTCTCTGTGGAATTCTGTGCCAATGTTTACTACTACGAATGGAAGTCACCATATCCAGCGTTCCATCCTGTGTATTACATACACACGAGGTTTTATCAGGATCCAGATGCACATGGAGGTGCAGATTAATATGTAGATATATATGGTAACAGTAGTAATAATAATAATATAGTTAAATAATAGTTGTTGTGAATACGAGTATTATATATAACGATAAAAATAAAATAAACAAATAAATACACATGTAGAGGGGGTGGAATGCGCAACACTTCCGGTTCAATCAATAGTAGCCGAACATGCGCGCCAGCTTATGAACTATTTATCAAAAAAAAGTATCACATCATTACACGGAACCAAGTAAAGTTTGCAGATCTAAACAGCAGTCAAATAAGTAGTAAAAGGATAAAATACAACACAGACAATATTTACTATACACGCATTTATATATGGCTTATCGTTTTGCCATCGTTCTCTTTTTCTTTTATATATTCCTATGCGTTGGTTTTAAAATAAGTGTCTTGCATTGATCACGAAGCAGAGGGATGTATCAAAGCACATATGGGGGGAGAACAATACCTTGTCACATTACATAGATTACTCTACTTGGCTCTTCGATGATGTAAACAGCCAACACAAACGAGTGTCTCTAAGAGGGATGAACGGACGGCAAAGGAAAAATCATACCCCGCTATGATGAGGAATCTCAACATGTTAAGTAGAAATCTTAAGTGGAAGGCGCAGTTTGTCCAATGAGATAGTAATATACTGACGGCACAAGGAAAGGTTGGTCTGCACCTATAAAAGGCCCCTTTCTGTGGCATTTATGGGAATATACTTAAATTCGTTAGGATTGGAGCTACATAGCAAGATGTAGCGATAGTTATTGGACGAATCCATCCACAGCACATTGGAGAAGGAAGTAAAATTCCTTTCCTCTTACGCATGACCATCTGCTACCTGCACAGCCCATATTCACACGCCCCTCGTAGAACATATTGACGTTCGAGAACACCGAGTACATTCACAATAGAAGCAAGTGTCATTACCTGCAGCATTTCTCTGATATGCAAGAGTGGTCAGGGGACCTTGCTGTGAACAACACTTGGGGCTACCCATGCTTGCCAGACCCACGCGGGGAGACCACACACCCTTCCATTTGTCAACTCAAACCAAATGAGCCTACACTGCCCCAAGAAAACAACTCCCCAGCCACTCCACATCTAGTTCAAATAAAGATTTACTTTTAGATATTTCAGATCAAGCCCCTGACACTGTACAAACATACGCCCACCCTATAAAAAAAAAACGTATGCTGGCGTCCCAAAACCAGACAGGACAGCAAGATCAAGCACCCAGAACAAGCGAGAACCACACGCCGGCGTCACTCATGCTCAATGGTGGCCCGAAGAAGTTGGACGGAAAGTAAGGTTAGTGAAACGACGAAAAACTGAACTCCCACGTCCAACGGATAACCGCGACTGAAGCATCCCACCACCACAGCTTTTCATTGACAAAGCGAACAAAACCAGACAAACTCCAACCACCGCCCCACATAAAGGCCACCCACAAAATGTTTACTTACTAGGTAGAGACAAGGGGGAAAAGAAGAACGTAATG
>JAIZPF010000094.1:6706-19248 GCA_020509355.1 Blechomonas ayalai
GGCAACTGCCCGTGTACTCCTGCCGCCCCATGAGGGCAGCACGGCTCTCCATGATGCTGATCTTTTCTTACGTTTTGTCTGGGCTGTTTTACGCGGCTTTTTGGGATTCGGTCTTCCGTGCTCCAAGTCAAAAGGGAAGGACGTGAGTGAGCGTTCCGGGAGGGTGTGTGGCCAGTTGCTGCTACAACAGAAACTCGCCTGCAAGGCTGCAGCAAACGGATCTATTGATCGGGCTGGCGCTAAAGCTTCTTACAGATACACACATACGCAGACGCACGACAACTGACTTACTACGTGATTTTGACCATCGGTGTCTTTGCAGTCGGCTTCCCAGCGTTGTAACTCACCCGGCAGTAGCGGTGGTTTGGCCATTGCTACTGCCGAGCGGCCTCGCGGAGCTACTGTTTTCTCCTGTGTGAGTCGTTTCATTACCTTTCCGGTAAACAAGAGACGCTCCTCTCAAAAAATCCTCACGCACACGATTCGCTCATCCTGTGGCGTCGCTTGTATAGGTGCACGTGCTGCGTGCTATTTGCCAAGGAAAATACAACGCGCCTGTTTTGCTCTTTCCCCTTCCAGTGCTGCTGGAGCTCGTCTTACGGTGACGGGGGGGACTAGAGCATCATCTCTGTTTTCTTCAGGCACTGCGCACTGCCACCCAAGAAACGGAGGACCGTACGGCGTGAAGGCAAGAGGGGTGGCCGGTTGGAACGCTTTCATCCATTCAGGGTCGCGAAGGGCGCCCCACGAGGGTCCTTGGGTGTAGGAGGAAAGGATTCCCGAGTGTGAAGCTGGGCAGCACACTGGGTGCGACAAATGAGTTACGGAAGACGCATGCTAGATGCGGAGGCACGCCGATCGACAGGGAAGGCCCCGCGTAGCAGCACCGGCAGCAGTGATGCCCGTCCAAATGAGCTCCCGCTCAGTCCTGTGCAAGCCGCCGGTGGTATTGGGTTTCTTCGCAGTGAGCGGGCCTTCAATACAGATGGCACACCGAACCGCAAGACGCGCTGGCCTGATTCCCCTCAGCCCTCTCTTGGTGGCGAGCGCGATGAGGAGGATAATAAGCCGATGGCCGGGGAGGGGAACACGGCGAAGGTACCGCAGAAGCGGAGCACCCGCCGCACAAAATCCCGTCGCTTCGAGGAATACGGCCCATTGCTGAAGACAGCAGATGGTGATGGGTCCGCGCCGTACACGCACGTTCATCGACGCGGTGGGGAGCCCCGCAGTGCACGTCGAAAGAGGACGGCCTCATCTGCCACGCCCAGCCACACACCCCCGATGACGCCCTCACCGCCTCCGGCGGGTGGGCACGGCAGTGCACAGGAGAGACGGGATCGCAGGGCTGCCGGGCTTACTTCTGCGTGGGTAGCTGCGCCAGGGCCGACAGGCGCTCCGTGTGGACGGGCCACTGCTGTACGTGATACCGCTAATGATGCTCGAGAAAATGAGAAAGGCGAGAGCGCCAACAGGCAGGCACGCAGCAGCTCGATCGGTAGACACCTCTCCCCCTCTACTTCCCCGGGTGAGGTTACAGCCGTTGGCCACGTAAAGGGTGATGGTGCCATCCAACATCCCGTTCGCCCGTCGCCACTCGCAGGGAGTACGTGGCCAAATTGTGGCACCACGGTAGTAGCTAGGCCGAAAAGGGTCACTGCGATCGCAACGCCCAAGACATCCACTGCTTCGTGTGCACTACCGGCCACTGCAAACTGCTCCGCTGACTCCCACCAGCCCACACCATGTAATAGGTCTACGGAGGAGCGGGTCGCACCATTGCACGTGACGCCACCCGTCTCGTTGGAAGAGCCTCACACCCCGCGCACGTCGCCCACAACGCTTCGTCAAACCTCAGCGTTCCCTGCAGACGTGGAGCGGGGCCGGGCGCCACACAACACGTCGTTGTGCTCTCCGCCACTGCGTGCTGCCGTGACATCGCGCTCACTACCGCTGCGCCTCTCGCGGCTCAACAGTGCCTCCTCACTGTCACTGGGGCCGCCCGCGCTGAATTTGCACCACACCACACCTACTGCAACAGCGATGGGTGTACTCGGTGAGGCGGAGGAGGCGGGCGATGTGAAGCTGACGCCACCCTCGCTGATCGCGCAAATGGGCTGGAGGGGGGCAATCCGTAAGGAACACTTACAGCCGACGTCATCACCTCCTGTGATAAGGCAGAGTGTCTCTCAGGTAACACCGCCGCCCATCAGGCAGAAGCTCCTACCTATTGGTAATGGTGGGGTGAGCCCTTCTCCCGAGGGACAAGAAACAGCGTGGCCGCGTGGGGAGGCGATGCCGGTGACCAGGGGAACCGTCTCCCCGTCCAGCTCTTACCACACCTCGTACTGCTCACACACTGAGACACCGATGACGGAGGTGCTGGACACGTCAAGTGATAGCGAGCAGAGAGATGAAGCACGCGTAATGAGTGAGCAGGAGGAGGGCTCCCATTCTGCCTGTATGCCACAGACCAAGGCTGGCCTGATGCAAGAAGACTTCACTGGATTCCGAAACCCGAGGAACGACTGTTATGCTTGCAGTGTTCTTACGTTTCTATTGCGCAATGACACTTTCCGGCGGGCATTACTGGCATCGCCCCTTGTCACCGAGTTGGTGCATCGTATCCGACAGCGAGCCAGCCATGAGGCTTTACTGTCTCCGATGGCTGGTACTTCGCCCAGCGACGGCGGCATAATCCATGTGGATGCAAATATGACGACACAAGAACCGAATATAGACGGGCAAGCGGGGAGAGCAGGGACTCAGACATCGAGGGACGAGCCAGCCTCGTGCAACGCTCTGGACGGCAGCTCGTCGGCGGAGCCGCGACCTACCTTGCACGGCGCCCTCTTGCAGCTAGTTCTCGCCCAGCAGAGCCAGGAGGCGCATTTACGCCGCACAGGCCCCTCCCACCCCACACATGAGCTACTCTCTGATGAAGGGAAGCGCTGGGGCAGTACGCATGCAAAGACGCTGTGTCGCTCCAAGTCCAGCAAGCTGCGCAATGCTGGTGGCTATGAGGTGGGCATTCCAATGGACACTTTGGCGCCACTTCTAGGCGATGATTTCTTTACCGGTGAGCAGGAGGATGCTCACGAATTTTACGTTTCGCTCGTTGCGAAACTGGAGAGCGAGGCATTGGAGTCAGAGAGGCATCGCCAGGGGATCCCGCGTGACCCCTCTGCTCAGTTGGCACACGATTCCACGGCGGGGGCACTGGCAACTTCCGAGGAATCCACCGGAGACACATCGCACGTAGTGGATGGCTCGAGCAGCTGTGCCCCGATTCCTGTGGAGTCCCTGTGGATTAACCGGCTTCTGAGAGGTAGACTCCTAAATATCATTCGCTGCCGTCGCCCCGGCTGCCACCACGAGATTGTCACAGAGGAACCCTTCGTCAACCTTTCACTGCCGATCGATAGCCCCTCCTCGGGAGACTCGTCACCATCGTCTGACGCATCCGAGGACGGGAACCAGAATGCAGTGGCAAACACTTTTCTGCCCTCGCAGACACCGGATGTTGCGGCGCTACTACGGCGCAGCGTACAGTATGAGCGGCTGGAGGAGTACGTCTGCGATGCGTGCCAGTCCTCCGAGCTCCAATACCAGGGCGGCTGTTTCTATGGGGCCCCTCCGCCCTTGCTCATAGTGCAGCTTAAGCGGTTTTCCATCACCTTTGATGCTGACCGTGGCCAGGCGCTGATTACGAAGGATGATCGACAGGTCCGCATCGATGAAGAATTGGAAGTCATCTCGTTGCCGTCGTGGCCGGTGCAACCGCCTTTTCATTCTGCCAACGAAGAGGAGCACGAGACGACCTCCGCGACGCCGCCGGTGGATCATAGCGTCACACGCTGCTACTACAACGAAGGTGAGAAACGGTTTAGTGAGGCTGTTGTGGCCGCAGAGTGTGCAGCGGCTGAGCTATCGAAAGTGGACGCAGACAAAGCCGTGGGGGATTGGGCCCATAGGCTCGATGCCGGCACGGTTGATGCAACGACGTTGGTGCGGTCGGCCCCAGGCCAGCCTGGGTCACAAGAGAACTTGTGTACCAATGCAGCGGCGGTGGAGCAAGCACCTGAGGCGTGTGTTGAGGCTCTCCGGAGCAGGTATCGGCTAAAGAGTGTTGTTCTTCACTGTGGCAGCAGCTTGTATTATGGACACTACGTGGCAGAGTTTGCCGGGGAGATGGATGAGGGAACATCTTGTACGGCTGATGAAGAGGGTGCCGCCGAGGCGAACTGCCACGGGTGCTCACTCGACCCACATGGTCCCCCTACCCCCCACGCGGCCGGGAGGGGAACTCGTTTGGTGTGGCGACTTGCTAATGATGCCCATGTATCGAGGCTAAGTTCCACTCAGGTCTCGGAAAGCCGGCGTGAATGCCGTCGGAGCTACCTCCTGCTGTATGAGAAGGTGTCCGAAGAACGGATCCAATGCCCGGTGTGGCAAGTCTTACCCCGCCCACAGTTTAACTAGGCGTCACTTACTTTACCGCCACGCCGCCGCCCTCCATCTCCTTTATGTGACCATCGGCTGACCTCCTGTGGTCCAGCTCACTCTCTCGTTGGGGGGGGGGTAATGTTTTGATGTATCGCATGTGTGCGGAATGCCTTACGCGCGCAGGTGGTTGTCTTCCTAAGAGAGACCAATTTCGTTCACCTCAGCTAGGCGCGGGAGAGAGCGTGTGGTGGGACAAGGTTCCTAAGAGGCCATTACTGGCGAGAGGACATGCCGAGAGAAGGGGGCTTCTTGAGTTGACTGAGATGTTGGGGTGCTCGGTCTGGCTCGGCGGCCCAAGGGCGATGCCATGACCAGGGGCAGCTACCACCAACGTGGGGAGAATGCCCACACCGTCGGTATGATCTGCTTTCCTACTGTCTCTGTGCTGGAGCTTCGTTTTGTTAATGCATTCCCTTTATACCCTTTGTACACGCTGCTGCAATAAGGCTCGCGTGAATGTGTGGCACGGTCCCCGCCCACCGCATCCCTGTTGTTATTTTTTCTTTCTTTCTCCCTTCCACGCTTTCAGGTTTGCTTCATCCACACGCGGTATTTGAGACTTACACCGATACGTTAGAGAGCGGGCAATTGTCTCTCTCTCATCCTCACTGCCTCCTCCCCTGATTTGATTAATTCCGCCTGCGGTATAATCGTACGGCTCGGTCGTTATGCCGACAACGGATGGCGCCGCCGTCCGACTGGCACTCGTGTCCCTTGCTCACATGGGTGTGACCCTTCTTCTGCTTCACCTCTTGGCCACTCATATGATGCCGTACTACACCTACATGCGTGAGGTGGTAGGTGAGGAGCAAGGGGTACGGGCTCCATCCCCGTCGCCTGCCACGCAGCAGGGATGGCGCGGTTGGCTCCACCGCGACATTGCCACCATCCTGCAATCTACGCCAGATGTTGCGAATAGCCGCCGCAGTGCTTCGTTATGGCGGGCTTCTGAGATCCACTTTGCGATGGCAGCTGCTACATTCGCGTCACTGACATATTTGGGTTCTTCTTACTATGGACGTTACGCATCGGATATCCCATCGCGCTTTTCGTACCCGGCAAAGCTGTCGTGGGTTCTGCAAGAAGTGCCCACCCTCTTCAACGTGCTGTATTTCGTCGTGGTGGAGTACCCTAGCGTTACTAGCGCGGCCTATCATAGGGCTTCGGGGGGAATGTCATACGGTGAGCTTGTTGTGGAGGCGATGTCACAGTTTCAGCCTGCGATGCTGCTCTTTGTGATCCACTACATCCACCGTTCCTTCATCTACCCCCTGGCACTGTCCCCACGTGCGCACGCGGCACCGTTTTCCTTGACCTGGACTGCCACCCTGTACTGCCTCTTCAACGGCCGTCTACAGTTACTGGCTTTTCTCAAGCCATTCCCCACGTCGTCCACCTATGGTTTTCCATGGCTACGTACGTGTACGGAGGCGGTCCTGCAGTCTTCGAGCGGGGCAGCATCGTCGTGTACGCCTTTCCTGGCCTGTGGCAGTTCCGTCCTTTCTGGGCTGCTCTTCGTAGGCGGTTCGCTCCTGTTCTTTCGCGGGATGGCGATCAACGTGGCGTCTGACTACTACCTAATTCATTTGCGGCTAGCTTCCCCGCAAGGGACATATCAAATACCGAAGGAGGGATACTGGTTTAACATCCTCAGCTGCCCAAACTTTTTTGGCGAACTCGTAGAGTGGACTGGCTACGCCCTGGTGGTACTCTCGTCTTCGGCCTTGCCACACGTGTTGACCTGCGCTCTATTTCATACAAAAGGGTGGAGGCCAACTTGGCAGGCGGTGACATCTGAAGGTGCGGCTGCTACAGCGGCATTTAGTTTTGTGGTCTACGCCATGTGCAATCTCGTCCCCCGTGGCATTAAGCACCACCAATGGTATAAAGACAAGTTTGGCAAGAAGTACTCCTCTCTTGGTCGCTACGCCGTTCTTCCCGGTATCTGCTAACGAGGACTTACTTTTACTTTTAATCTTCACCGTTGCCACCCCCTCCCGATAAGGAGAGCAGCGCTATCATGTGCCCTGGTTATGCTTTTGTGTGCCCTGTGTGGGGTGTTAGAAGCTCAGATTTAGGCACACCAATTATTATGTATTCACCCTCTCTCCATGTATATATACATACCCGTTCTTGATACTGGTAGCCATCAAGACGAAGGGGAGTGCGGCGGCGGGATTCCGAAGTGACATGGGTTGATCCTTCTGCCTTCCTTAGCTCTCGGAGCGAAGGAGAGAGAGTATGGGAGATCTAAAAGATGGTTGTGGCAGGAGTCGAACCCGCGCTTTCAGGCCCGGACCGGGGCCTGACCCGAGGCGTGGATGATGGAATGCCTCCCTCTCCCCACCCCAACCTTCCAGTTGCATTTTGGGCTTTTGCGACATGCGAAACATCAAACCGCTTGGTTTGACGTCATTCATCCCTCTGAGAATGGCACGGGTGATAGCGTCCATTGGAAGATGGACGAGTGTGTTATCGAGAGAGAGAGAAAAGAAACAATCTCAGCGAGCCGTATGTGGTGAATTTCCACAACAAGAGGTCGCACACGAAGACGGAGAGGTGTTTTTTTTAAAAAATAGGTGTGGCATGGGGAGGTGGGTTCGTAGTATATTTACCTTCGTTGAATAGAGTGCGGCGACTGGATCGCATGTTATTAACCCGTGGGAGCGAGGAAGGGCCACTGCCCCGCATACCGGGGGGTGGCCAAAAGCCACAGCAGGATTTCTGATGAATACTGAAATCCGGCACCCCAATGAACGTGAACCCTTTGGTGTTACGGAGATGGCGAGTCTTCTGCTTATTTATTTTTTTGTTCCAACGGAAGGCTTTTGCTGCTCGGGCACATGCATTAAGGTCGTAAGCGTTCATTAAAGGGGAGATGCTTGGTGGCTGTTCTTTGCATGCTGAAATGGGGTTTCACTGTTTAACCGGTTGTTGTACGTGGACGTACTTTGACGCCGAAAGGGGGCTATGGCATCGGAGTGTGTAACCTTGTAACCTCGCTTCTGTGATCTTCCTGGTGCTGAGGGATTTTCTGCCTGTGCGATTCACGTTACTTCGTTCCCGTTTTCAGAGTCAGCTAGCCACTACTACCCTTCTCTTGCGGCTCGGGGGAGGGGGGAGACACGCCTTGTTAGCTGCTGAACAGGCCCCTCCCCGCCGGGAGCAGCCTAAATACGTGTATGACCACCATCTGTATCTGCACAATCCAATACGCCTACCTCCCTCCTCCTCTCAACATCTTCTTGTAAGGAGGGGGAAAAAGCACGAGTACGCGGCGTTTACGTTCAGATACAATAGTTTGTTCTTACAGAATCGCAGGCCCCACAAAGTTTGAGGGTACAGGAAGGATCCTCATTCTTTTTTTCTTCTTCTTCCCCAACCTCCCCATCTTGATTGTATCCGTTCCTGAGGTCTTTAAGCACTTACTTTCCATTCATCTCTGTCCCCACCCCCCTTACATTCCTCTTTCACAAGATCGGAGTTTTTATAGTTTTCACCGGCACTCGAGCACCTCCTGTAAGGGACCTGGCGAGGGTGGCTGTACCGCTTGTTGTTCTACGTCGGCGGTCTCTCCGAAGACCGGAAAGGGTTCCCATTTCACTACGCTTCGTCAGGCGATGAGTAAGAACCCTGTCTCCCGTCCCCGCGTCTACGTGCGTATACGACCCCTCAACGCGCGTGAGAGGAAGGAGGGGAAGGGCGAGGTTATCTGTCACGGCGAGCCATCGCAGAAGGATGTACTATACTTAAAAAGTGATGATGGAACGGTGCAGCAAACGCGCTTCGACCACGTCTTTGATGTGGAGGCAACACAGAGGCAACTCTTTGAGCTTATCGGGCCGGAAGTGAAGCGTATCTTATTCAGTGGCTACAACGCCACCGTATTTGCCTATGGGCAAACGGGTAGTGGAAAGACGCATACTATGGAGGGGGACCGAAGTGTGGGTGAGGGAGGCGGCCTTATGCCCGCCCTGGTTCAGTGTATCTTCGCGACGTTCGCGGAGAATGCAAACATAACCAATGCCCATGTCGAGATGAGCGTTGTGCAGATCTACCAGGAGAAGATTCAAGACCTATTGAATGCCCGCAAGGGTTTA
The DNA here is from genome assembly GCA_020509355.1 of Blechomonas ayalai. Classification (NCBI taxonomy): domain Eukaryota; phylum Euglenozoa; class Kinetoplastea; order Trypanosomatida; family Trypanosomatidae; genus Blechomonas; species Blechomonas ayalai. The sequence goes on from JAIZPF010000094.1 coordinate 15,313, forward strand.
GAAATACATATGGACAGGACCGGAGAGTATATTGCACGGGACGCGACGTGGAAAAGTGTAGGCAACGTTCAGGAGAGCATGCATTTGTTTGCAGATGCATCCAAATCGCGGTCAACCTCCTCGACGGATATGAACGCTGTCTCTTCCCGCAGCCACATGATCATGACAGTGAAGATGATGTGGGACGAGCCCACCCTGCCGGGGTGTCGCGCGCAGCTCAATGTGGTAGACCTCGCCGGCTCTGAACGTCTCAGCGATTCGGGTGCAACGGGGGTGAAGATGGCGGAGGCGATTCATATCAACAAGTCGCTCAGTGCGCTTGGAAATGTGGTAACTAAGCTCGTCGAGGCAGCCAAGAACCGCAATCGCCGGGTGCACATCCCCTACAAGGATAGCAAGCTCACATATCTTCTACAGTCGAGTCTCGGTGGGGCTAACTTAGTGCACTTTGTACTCGCTGTGTCAGGCAGCAAATTGTGGCATAGCGAGACGAGCTCGACGATCGAGTTCGGCAAGCGGGCACTGCAGCTCGTGCTTCGCCCTGTGCGTAACGCCGTCGATTACACGCGCCTGGCGGAGATGGAGGCGATGATTGAGCGAATGCGGTCGCAGATCGCGTCCTTGGAGGAGGAGCTGCAGAACAAGAACCGCCCAGAGGAAGCCGGGTTCCTGCAGATTCAGAAGATCGCGCAGGTGGGCGAGGTGACGCCTGCGCGAAAAAAGCGTAATGGTGACTATGGCAAGACCCGCATGCATCTCAAGCGTCAGACGGAGCTGGCCCGCATTATGAATAATCTTCCAGAGACTTTCGACGATCTGACATCGCACTGCGTGCTCTTCCCGGAGTCCAAGAAGGCGTTCTTCGAGCTTCACGGGCTCGAGAAGCTCGTGCATTTCGTGGAGAAATCACCCTCCTACTACTACCGCTCCAATGCCGCCCATACCATTGCCAGTGTCATCGACGACGCTGGCCGGGAGTCCTTTGCGAAGATCGGGGGCATTGCCGCTCTTACTGGGTTGCTACAGGTGAAGGAGGAGCGGTGCAAGGAAGCAGCGTGTGTCGCGTTGGATGCGGTCTGCCGCGGCTGTATGCAGAACAAGGAAGCGCTTCCCCCTGTGGTCTACACGGAATTAGTAGATCTGATCTATGGGTATCCAAACCAGCAGGTGGAGGAAGTCGCCTGTGCCGCGGTGGCGTCTATCGTGGATGCCTACCCTGGTGCCACCCGACAGTTTGAGAACCTGGACGTGGTGCCGAAGCTGCTGGAGACGATCCGCACCGCCCCGGATGAGGTGGTGAATCTCACAAAGGCGGCGACTAACTGCATTGGCCGCCTCGCGCACGGTGATGTAGACATGCAGCGCCTCATTGCCTCCTTCGGCGGTATCGATTTGCTCATAGACGTGTTGTTCAGCCCCGGCGGTGGCCGCGACCATCAGGTGCCCATTCTCGCCTCCTACGCCCTCGTCAATCTGTGCTGCAGCAACGTCGCCAACGTCGAGATTGCGAAGGAGCACCCGCGCTACGCCGAAGTGAAGTTCCGACTGCTTGAAGGACTCGCTCGTGCCTTTGGGACGAACGTGGCCCGTGAAGGTTTTGGCCGTGCGACTGCTCAGGAAACGACGTCGCCCTTTCCGTACTTTGGGGTCACTATACAGGATAAGTGGGACGTCGCGTCCTCCGGTGGTCGCCCCATCTTCTCCAGTTTCATGGACAACCCACAGTTTTATCTGTATGTAGAGGAGCCCACGGATGTCGCCTTCATCATCCAGGACACGCTGTATGAGGCCCGCATGCGCAAGAAGCGGCGAAACCACGCGGTGTACATGGGCCTCGCCATCTTCGAGGCCGAACCCGACGTGGCCAAGGCGGGCCTGAAGCAGCTCGATTTTCACGGTCGGATGATTGAGATTAGCAAGTACACGTCCAACTGCGAAAATGTGCTGCACTGTTCGCTGCGGCCCCGCGATACGCCCTACGTTGTGGTGCCCTTCACTAGTCAGCGCGGCCGGAGCACGGATTTTGCCTTGTCGGCCTTTGGCGATAAACGGATCGAACTGACGGCCGTGCCGGAGCACGTTGGATGGGTGCACACGACGATTGACGGCTGTTGGACTGAGTTTACCGGCCGCTCCGGCGAGGGCTTCGACTGGCGCTGCAATCCCCAGTTGCTCATCACCCCCCGTGAGAACTGCCGCGTCGTGTTCGTCCTGTCCTACCGCTCTCTCGATGAGCAGCGCGCCGCGTGGCAGCAGGAGGAGGACGTCAGCGAGCACAACCATCGGCCTCGTCTGCATGGCCGCCTATTTCTGCACGATTTTGCGCCGCACCGGCGGTATCTCAAGGCCCTCGTGCCGCTCCCGCAAGGGTCAACCTTTGTCTCTAGTAACACCTTTGCCAGTAATAGCTACATCACCTCCTCCGCGTGTTTGGAACGGGGAAAGACGTACGCCTACGTGCCATTCACGGAGAGCCCGTACCAAGACACGTGGCGTGTGTCGGTGTACTGTGATACCGACGATGCCAGCATCAAACCACTTGCAAGCTCAGCGGAGGAGTGGCTGTGCACTTCCTTCTCGGGCACTTGGGCAGCAAAGCCTGTTTCCATTCAGCTGGAGATACAGGGGAAATTCACGGTAGTGGCGAGCAGCCCGGGCACCTTCATTCGGGTATCCTTGTTGGACTCCAAGGGCCAGAAGCTTGCCGGTATTGACAGCTATTGGAACTCAGAGGCATCGGCGTCGTACCAGAGCCGTGGGGCCATACTTCTTCAGGTGGAGGGCATGATACGTACGGAGGCACGCACCCCCGGCGCAAAGGCACAGGAGCCCGCATGTGATCGAAAGTTTGACCTCTTCATTTTCTCGGAGCAACCATGCCAAGTGAACCACGTAGACTTCCCTGCCTCACCAAGCGCGCTGCCTTATCCGACCTGCTCCACGTCGGCGGAACTGCTGCAGTACCCTGTGGTGGTGGAGGACACAGGGGCGCCGTTACCAGACGACTGCATGAGCGGGGACGAAATGGATGTCAGGCGAAGTACTACCGAGTCGGGCGATTTCGAGCTCTCTGACAAATTTGATGCTACCGTCGCCGAGAATCATGATCTCAAGGCGCTACTTGAGCGTCAGCAACAGGAGTTGGAGCGGTTGCGGAACGCCGTCGACCACGCCGATAACTCGCCGCCCACAAGCGACGCCCAGCACAGTGGGGCAACCCCGTTACTGGCCCCCAACGGCCATTCGAGTGCGAGTGCCTCCCGCAGCCAGACGACTGGGGTAGCTGAGATGGTGGCCGCAATGCAGTACGCATTGCAAAAGCTCAATGCGATGGAGAAGAGATGCACAACAGAGACTCAAGCATCCAGCAAGGAAGGCAATAAGCGGCTGTTAAAAGATATTCATGGCATCCAGCAGCGGCTGACGCGTGCGTTAGCGGTCGATGGAGATGTAACTTCCAAAAGCTAGCCCTTGTTGTGTTTCTCTTCGCTGACCGAGTGCCACCAATGACGAGGAAGGTGGAGCATGACTGGTGTGACGGAGCCATTTGACCGATGCAAGGGTGGTGGGGTATAGTCCGCAATGAACCGTTATTTGGCATTTCCTATTCCGTCCCCCTCCTCGCGGAGAGGGGGCGCGAGTACGGTGGACTTGGGCTCCTGTTCATGGCCTCCGTGATGCTGAGAGGGAACCGTGAGCGGGGTGAGGTGGGTGCCACCCGTCGGGACTCGTTTGTTTGCCCGTTTGGCGTAGCTTGTCAGGGGACGGTCTTACGAGAGTGCGGGCCCAGCAGATGTGGCACGTGTGTCTGCCTTCAAGCGTGAAGGCAGGCAGGAGGTTCAATGCAATTAGGATGCCTTCGCCTATGATGTACTATAACTACCGATGGCGGGGGCCTGACGTCGCATGTTTGCGCCCCAACGAGGGTTAGGGATC
>JAIZPF010000094.1:42188-69096 GCA_020509355.1 Blechomonas ayalai
CTCTTCGTTGTGTCTCCTGGTGATGGGTATGTGGGGGTTATGGTGGATGCTGCGGCGGAGTGATGTCGTTGTGTTCTGTTGACGTTTATGTTTTTATTATTGCTTGTGGTTGTGTGTGTATCGTGCGTGTTGTGGGTGTTGTGTTGTGTTTTGGTCTGCTGGGGTTTGTTTACTCTCAGTGGGATAGTTGTGTATTGTTGTGTTGTGCAGTTGGTATGCCCGTGTGTTGTGCTGCTTTTGATGGGTGTGGGTATTGTCTGAGCAGCACCCTTTGGGCTGGTTGTGGCGTTTTATGTGTTGACGATGAAGCGCTTGGCCAGTTGTTAGCTGGATGTGAGGGTGTGGTGGTTTGGAGGTGTTCTGTGTTGTGGGATGTTTCTTTTTCGTTGTGAGTGGCGTATCTTGTTGTGTTGGCTCCATGGTTGATAGTGGTGCTGTTGCACATGGCTGAAACGGGAGCTAAGTGCTTTCTTTTTCTTTTTTCTCTGTGGATTTACTGAGAGTCGGCTTATATTGATGGACTTAATGGAGGTCCTGCACTTGGGCTCGGTATTTCTTTGACTCAATGTCCTTTGTGGTGCGTTTTCTCTAGCGGGATTCATGAATATGTTTTTCGTTTGACGCTGTTCTGTTCTCGGTATTAAGGCTGTCAACATGGCTTTATTGTTTCATTTAGATTCTGTTGTGGGCTGGTAGGTGCTTGCCGAATCTGTGATTTGCGCACTCTGAAGGAAAGCATTCGAGTAGGGTGCCAGAGTAGCGGTATGTTATTTCTATTGTTTGTGCTTACATTTGGTTGGATTTTGTGAAAAGGGTGGTTAGGCGGTGCGTTGTGTCATGCTACTTGTTTCGGAAGCTTTAGCCAGGCGGCTGTGTGAATGATCGGATGCGTTATGAGGAATTCATGCATCCGTTTGTGCACTTTTGCTTGCAATGGGTGTTGCGACCATGTGCGTTATTTTTGTGTACCACTATCACAGTGTCATTCTTGGCCTGTAGAGGATGTCCTTGTAGCTTCGACTGTGCTTTTCACTTGTCATTGTTCTTCCTCTTGGGTTGGCTCGGGTCTTGCGATATTTACTGATATTTCTTGTGTAGTGCGTGTAAGCATTTGTTTATTGGCGCTCGTATTCGTGGAGGTAGACAGGTGATGGAAATATCAGATGGCGGTAGCCGTGGCAGCAGTGGGTACAGCACGCCCCTCTCTAGGAAGACATCTGGTTCTGATAAGCTCACTTGTGTATACAGGGGCAGTACTTCTCGCGGTGGTGACACTCTCCTCAGTGGGACTGCTGAGGAGTGGAGGAGCGATCTGTTTGATCTCAGTGGACCGACGACAGGTGGTACATGCAGTAGTGGTGTATTGTGCACCGCAGGTGAAGTAGTTTATGTTGCCGGCAGCCCTGCAGTATCGATGAATGCCATACCACAGGATGCGCAGCTTACTGACAAACCAATCACTGCTACGACTCGTCCCTTAGCACATAGCAGTCCAGTAGAGGTAGGGGGCGTTAGAAATTTTCCCGGGGAAGTGGTGCCGCTCTATACTGCCTTTGACGCTGGAATTCGCGGTGATGATGCGCTCCAATCTAACGTGGACACTCCTGATCACCGAAGGAATGCATTCCGTGGTCGAACTGGCGTTTCGTGCATAACTAGCGGTGGGAATGCCCAATGCGTTCTGACTCTGTCTGAGCCCACCGGTGTGGATTCAGTGCAAATGGAGAGGCTTGCGCTGAGTGACGTAGGAGAGGCCGCTGCTCTTCAGATGGCACTCGCCAGTGAGAAGAAAAGTAATATCGAGGCCGAGCAACGAATAGCCAGTCTAGTCCAAAGCGTCACGCAGCTGAAGGAGGAAAACCGTCGCCTAGTCGATGCGGTTGCCCATGGAGAGGGGACACCCGTACCGGGGGCCTCCAGTGCGGGCAATTGCTACGTAGTGGAGCTAGAGAACAGAGTGGCTGAACTCGCACGGTTACTGGAGGCGGCCAAGATGGAATTGGAAGCTAAAGATCAGCGAGTGCGGCTGCTTGAGCACAAGCTTGCCGATTACATACTGAACGGCAGACTCTCGATGAGCAAGGACGGTACCGTTATGGGGCATTCTGATCCCGTCTCAGTAGGAATCCACTCCATGGAGAGCGGGTCGACAGGTACAAGTAAAGGTCGCTACCCCTCGGCCGCGTTGATTGCTGCCCGCGCCAACAGCCCTCGCTCGTCCCCTCCACCTCCTGGAGTTACGATTGCCGAAGCAAGTATGAAAGTGCAACCCGAAGGCCGCTTGTGCCATAACGCGACTCCGAAAAGGACGCGCAAGCAGCCCGACCGTCAGCCCCTATCTGTTTCGCAGTGCGGGCGCGAGATGGGCACGAGCTCGTTTTCCAGCCAGCGGGACATACTTACCAGCAGCACACCGGGAAGCGCGCGGAAGTCACGACCTATACCTCTCAGCTCAAGTGTTCTTGGCTTGAGGAGGCCTCAGTCGGTGAGTCGTACCCCAAACCGCAGTACACTTCATTCTGCGCGTCAGAAGGAGATCGCAACTCCCTTGAAACCGTCGTCGTGTCGCTCAACTTGCCCCCTGGATGGGCTCACCTCACCCGCAAGGTGCTCTAGGTCTCCGCTGAGAGCAAGTTCAGCCCAGCGGGCGCCCCGCAAGCCGGCGATGTCGCAGATGGTCCACCCCCACGGCGCCTCGTCCGTTCGCCGTAGTGACCGCGCTCCAACTCTATCATGGATGAACGGGACGCATCGTGAACCAGGGTTTGGTGGCGGCTCTCTGCTGCTCAATACTGAACGACGAACTCCGGCGGCCAAGTTTTCAATGCTAGCGCTTCCTCATCCTTCACCTCCGCGATCGACCACAACCTTGCGCTCAACCACTTCTGCACGCCCTCGACCGCAAATTTCCTATAGCGCACAGGACGACAAGACCACCATGAAGGGCACCACTACGGTGGTTGTATTCCGGAGCCGAAGCCGAAGCCGACAGCGTGCGGATGACTCAGGGTGGGACAGTCCCTATGCGGTAAGGAACACCACGGCTCCTCCGCAGTGTGCACCGTGACGTGTGGCGTGTTCACACGTGCACACGCATTCCACTACGCTGTCTTTCACTTCCCCGGGGTCTGGCAGATGCGCAGAAGTTATTATGCTTAAAGGTGCACACAGCCGCCCTGCTCTACCTCGTTCACTAGACACCTCGCCGTGGGGTGTGTGAGCAATGTGGGAGTGAAAGCTATTGCAAACAGGGAGGTGTGACGGGCTTTACCTAAAGCCCTAATAGTGACGACGGGGGGAGAGGGGACAGGCGGCCGTTAATGAGTGGCGGTGAGGGAATCGTTGTATGATGAGTACCAATCACCGTAACGTGTTATCAGGACAGAACCAGGGAGAAAATGCACTTGGCGTGCAACGACTTTACGCCGCTCTTTGCACGGATGGGGATGATTCGATAGGGAAGGGCGAACCATCCCATCTCTGCCCTTACGAAATTTCAATTTTTGGGGTGGGGGGTGTAGTGTCATTTCCTGCACGCTTGTATACGCCTTTCGTCGTGTAACGAGAACCTATGTAACCTCTACAGAACTAGATGAGTTGCCTTTGCGATGGCTAGTTCCTCCTTTTTTAAGGCCATGCATGGTGGACATGTCATTGGCGGGCAGTGTGGAAGGAGGGGGGAGGAGTTAGGGTTAGAGGAGTGCTCGCACTCTCGATGATGTGATTGTTGTGCACCCAACGATACCATGTTGGAGTTCCTATAGAGTGTGTAGGATAGACGTTCGTGTTCTAAAGCAAAGGTGATGGTGAATTGAAAGCCCGCTACCGACTGACGAAGGGGCGCTAACTCTCCAAGACGGGGCGGTGTGAAGATGAGGGGTCTTCACTATCCTTCTCTATTTGGGGGTAACGAGCCTAAAGCCGGTGATGTACAGTTGGAGGGCCTACTACTATACCACACGTCGTGTGTATGAGTACATTTTCGTGTCACTGCATAGCGACGCAGAGTCCCTCTCCTTTGCTCTGTATCGCGTTGGGTGGTGACCAGAAGAAAGGCACCGGGGGGCTGAGGTAGGTCGGGGAAACGACGTACTTTATGCCCCCCCCCTCCACCATTTCTAGGTCGTTTGCATTCCTCCATTTCCCTCCCCCCACGCTCGCATCTTCAAGCTGTTTTTTTGCTCCCTGACACGTGAAAGCAGGTAAGGCCAAAGGCTTATCCAGAACGACCAGGCCCAACAAATAGCCTCTAGAACGTTGTTGTTGTTGTTGTTTTGCAGTGGTTTGGTCTTGTTAGCTCTACTAGGTTCATGTGCTGATACTCTTTCGTATGCGAACGGACTTCTCGTGCGCTATTATGGGATCAACTTCGACGACACTTTTAGGTGTCTCACAATGTGCCCAGTAGGTGCATGCTCCTCACCAAGGTGCGCGAGGGGCGGTGGCACGCTCCTGTGAGGCCGAGTGAGATGGGATTCTCCATCTCCCGCTGAGCACAGTGCTGCTGACAGTGTGTGGATATTCGTTCCTGCGTGTTAGCTTTACCAGTGCAGTTGCTCTGCGGTACTTGCAGCACTAGGGAATAGGAGGATTGCCTTCTTGGCGACACCGTACTTTTCCATTTGTACGGATATATATATTTCGTTTCTACCCGTTGCTCTGATATAGACCCTATATATGACTTGAGGTGAGTGGGGGAGCAGTGCATGTAGAAGTAGGGCAATAGGACCATTTGCGTATTACACCTCCTAATTCTACTCTTCATGTACCATTGTATGCCTCAGTTGATGGTACCATCTGTTTTGCATCGCATTCTTTGTGGTACACTCCTGCGATCGTTATGGTGCCATTCCAATGGCACCCTGATGTATCGCCTGGAAATCGCATCTTTGTACAGACGGTTGTGTTCCTGGACGCACAGTGCTGCTTTATAAAAAAAAAGAAATCATGTGAGTTTATCTCATTGCGCATACGTGGTGGCTTGTGGGTTGGGGCACCCACCGTCAAATGCGATCAACTGATGCTATCCAGTGCACACGTGAGAGGGGGTTGCGTGAACTTCTGTGAGATGTACACCAGCAGCTGAGGGAGCAACTCAGCCAACAAGAAGAGCGATCCATTTTCCTGTATGGTGAGTATTGGCTGTCGACTCGTGGAGTCCAGCATTACACCTAGGCGGCTTACTTTCCGCGCTACTTTTCCTGAATTGCTCCCGTGACGCTTGGTCCTTCTGCGCTCTTGGATGCTTCATCACCGCCATTGCAGCGTGGATGGTATACGTTCTCGTTATTTCTTACCCCCAGCGGCATTCCTTTCCATTTTCCTGCCGATTGCTTCTTGCGCAAGGTGCGGAACATTGGCACCGTGCTTGTGTGTGTGTGTTACTAATTGTGATGGCCACTGGGAGGTGATGGGATTGTATAGGCTGCAGTCGTTTCTCTTGCATCCTTTCGCATTGGTCTCACGTGTGTGGTGTGCTTGTTACGTTTTCTCTTTCCCTTTTGGTTCTTCTTTACCCGTCGCGCAGGAGTGCATGGCTAGTTGGTGACGTTGATCTGTACCCGTGACAAGTCCAGTATGAAGTCATACGTTGTCGCCATTAGCCAAGCGTGTGACCTTGAGAATACCGAGTCCGTGCCGGCATCTACTGAGCAGAACATCACAGCTCATGCTAGTGTAGAAGAGCAGCATCCTTCAACAGTGATGAGCACCACAGATACGCCCAGTAGCGTATATGAGGCAGCCATCTGTTCCCGTCTCGCAGAACTTGTTCGAGATTACCAGGCCAGGTGGCGGCGCTCCTTCAGCACCCCACGGGTGGTACTGAAGAGTGTCATGTGCGACCAGAATCCCGCCGTGTTTGTTACCTTGGTACTGCTGATCGGCTCCTGCATGCTGTACCCAACCATGCAGACGCTACTGGGCACAGGCCTTTTTAGCGGTGTGTACGCCATCTGCACCGCACTACAGGCCTATCTGTTCTGGGCGAGGGTTACCGAGGCGAAGTATCGGAGCGCAGCCGTGATGGAGGACGTCCTGCAGCGATGGAGGTATCGGGTCGAGAAGATGCCTAGCTGTCCCAGTAAAAGTGCTGAGGAGCGTCGTGCAGTGATGATTGAAGCTTGTGCTGCCCTTCCTTCGGTCGCTTTCCGTATGGTGGTTGCCGTGGATGAACGGACGTATCGCTTGAAACTGATTCACAAGAGTTTATTGGCGCGGGGGGCGAAGCGGCTGGATGTCGCGACCCTGCGAGCGCGATGCTATATGGAACCGGTTCATATGTGCAAACTCGTGGATGTCATGCGACTGGTGTTGGAGAGAGTCACGATTATGTTGAAGCCGGTCGTTGATGGAACACGGCCTCCACGGCTACCCAACTTTCTTCTCACGACAAAGCGGCTGGAGGAGGTGGACGATACGACGGACGATAGCGACCTGGAGCGGGATGCGCTCACCGCACAGGGGGGCGGCAACACTTTCTCCGTATCGCAGCTAAATGAGTACTTTGTCCATCGAGTCTTCCTCCTGCTCTGGTGCATTGGTGTTACCATAACCGTGTCTTCTGGGGTACTGCTTTATTTTATCGCCGACGCACCACTCGGGGTGGGGGCGTTTTTACAGCCATCCTTTGCGCTGCTTGGGCTTTTGCCGGTCAACAGTATTATTGTCAACCGGCTTCTCGTCTTGTACGCCAATGTCTACCTGGACAAATTGTTTCACGTCATGGTCGCTAAGCGATCACACTCGCCGGCTGATCGGCTGCCCCGCTTTTCCTTCTGGGCGACGATGACGACCGTCATACGAATTGTCCTCCGCATCCAACCGTCTAGTGGCAGTCGCAACCCCCTCGTGCTTTCCTCATCGCTTGTGGAGGCATTTGGTATGGCTACCGTCGTGGCAGTCCTGGATCAGAGCGGTATTGTCACTGATATGGTGTTGCTTCCCATACAGGTGCTGATGCTCAAGGGAGAGACACAGCTAGATTCCTCTTCCACTGATTCCGAGGACGATGTGATTGTTGGATACCTAACCGAACAGGGCATGCGTGAGGCACGGGAACGCCGACGGGAGATGAAGCGACAGGTGAAGCGGAAGAAGTTCCAGCAGCGGCGCTTTGCTGAGCTTCACCTGTCACCCAGCTCACGGGATGACTTAGCGGTGCAGTTTGCCGATGTGAAGGGCTTGAATCGTCATCAGAACCAGGTCAACCCCATCTGCCTTTGTATACTGCTCCATGCGCTGGTGCCGGAGCCACAGCTGTTAGAGACATGGACGGAGACCTTTCGGCTTTGTGACCGCTCGATGCTCTGGACAAGAGCTATGCACTGGATCCCGCGCGCCTGTGGCTTCCATGACACGGTGGCAGCCAAGTTTACTATTCTCGCACGTGTGTTTCAGATCCATCCGTCACTGTTGACTGGCTATCGCAATGCGTTCCCGGAGCAAGCGTGCTCGCTCCTGGTGGAGGACGGGGAACACGTGTTGCATGTGTTCACCCTCGGTACCCCCTTCCTCGTCTCCAAGTACTGCACCACCCATTGGACGGGGATCACAGTGTCCGAGTTCGATCACGAGGCAAAGGAGGAGGTCACGTTTATGGGAAAGCATCAGTGGGAGGAGGGGATGTGCCTGGAGACGGTGGCTCTCTCCCATCGTACGTTACCGGAGCGGTACCGCCGTATTGCCGGGGCGTTGGCTGATGCAGGGCAGCAGTACCGCGAGTTCTTCGTGCGGGATGGAGAGCTGGTCACGGGAGATGCCGCTTGGAGCTGCGTAGAATCAGGTACAGCGCACCCAGGAGGGCGACACGGTACGCCGCAGAAGAGCAATTCAAGCCCTTGCAAGGCGGATACGACGGGTTTCTACCGGCCGTGCTCCTCTGCTCCAACGACGCCGCACCGCGATCCTGCCGTGACGCCCCTGCGCAGGTGCTCCCTGGACGAGCTTGCCGTGGAAGACCGGGGCCGTCTTGTGGACAGCGAGGAAGACCTGACACTCGACACATTCATCAAGGCGATCGCTACAACCTCGCATACCTTTCTTGGACTGGTGGGCCTAAGAGACTCGGTCCGCCCCAATGTGGAGAGCTCCATGTCGCTCCTCGACGGGGCGGGGGTGCGGTGCATGTTTTTCTGTTCTGGGTCTGAGCGACGTACAAAGAGCTTCGGCAGTCGTCTTGGCCTGGAGGCTGACTGGAACAGTTGTATCTCCCTAAAGGAGGGGGCGGTCGCCCTTGACCCTCATAGCATACGCGCGCAGCTACCCGTCGGCATTCAGGCGATTCGAAAGCACATCTTGCACGTGGACCCTATCCCGCTCCAAGTAAACCTGCTCTCGCATGCCCACGGCGTTTCGTCGCGAGCCATGCTGTCCGTCCTACAAGATAACCACGAGGTCGTGATTGCTGTAGGCTCCGCCTTCGATCACAGTAACGTGCGAAGCTTCTTACAGGCGAATCTTTCCGTGGGGGTCCTTCCCACACGGCGAGGGCCAAACGCGGACAAGGACAATGCGCTCGGCCACGCACGCGTGGTGGAGCCGTCGGACTTCGCCGCCTCCAGCAGCCTCAACCGCGATATCCCTGTATACCGCAATGTGGCAGAGCTCATTGGTTGTAGCTGTGCGTTGCGGGCCCCCCCGACAACTTCTGTCTTGCCCATCATTGCCACCATGGTGGAACACGCTCGCCTGCGGCTGAGCGGTATTGGCAACTGCGTAGAGTTCATCTTACATGCAAATGTTTTTGTGGTAATGGTCAATACCATTGGTCTTCTGACTGGAGCCCCGCTCCTCATAAGCCCAACCATGACGGTATTTGAGTTGAATGTGATCGTCCCGCTGCTTTCACTCTCCTGCACGTATACCGCGTACGCCGCGGCTGATCCGATGCAGACGATGCCCTCTCGCCACAACTATTTTGTGCGACTGGCCATCATGCGGCACAGTGGTGTCGTCTGGTGTCTTCGCTACATCCCCTCACTGGCAGCACTGCTCGCGCTAGGCGTCACAGCTTCCACCCATCTATGCCAAGTGGGTATCCTCCAACTCGAGCACAAGGCGATGGAGGAGTGCATGGGGGCAGCCCAAGGCTACGTGGCCCTCACCATCAACTACTGGCTCATGATCCACTGCTGGACGCACATGAGCCGCCACCGGCCCATTTCTCTGAGCTGCTCCCTCCCTTTGGGCTATAGTCGTCGTGCCACGTACCTCTACCAGTCTTTTCGCTGGGTCTTCTTGAGCGTGCTCGTCATGGTGTTAAATGTGCTTCTGGTCGTGGGGGACACCCCGGTTGAGGTACTTGGACAGGCGTTCTTCCCCTCACCCGTGCACTGCATCGCATCTTTGGCATTCCCTATTGTGGTGCTGGCCCTTGATTGGCCTATCAAGCAGTGGCGCGAGAAGCGGTTCAAGAACATGCAGAAATTTCGCAAGCTGACGTTTGGTACGCGTCTGGGCATGCACTCACCCCGAGGCGACTACGAGCCCGAGGGTGTCTCCTATAACCCTGGTAACAGCACGGCGAAGGTCGAGCACGGTATGGAGCGACGGAGTCTATGGAAGCGCCTGAGGGAAGTCTTCTTCCGGTACACCACCGTGCGAGGTGGGCAGCTAGAACTGAACTGTGCCTGCTGCGATCACATCGGTGGCAACTACGCCTCGTATCACATCAAAGCAAACGTGTAGATGAGCTAGGCACTGTGACAGCTACTTTGACGTGGTAAATGTGGTGGCCGACGTACTGCGGATGGCCCGGAGTCGGCGGCCATGCTTTACACCCACACGCCCTCGTCTGCTCGCTTTACTCCGGGCGACTCATCGCATGGTGAAGGGCGAAGTAACACGCAGACAGGGAAAGGGGATGAAGGGAGGGGGGACTGCCATGGCTGTGGGCCAACATTCATCAAGGGAGGGTTGTGAGGGTGACGAGGTGATGGATGGCAAGAAGCCTTCATCCGTACATTGCTTGCAGACTGCCGTATCTTACCATGGTACGATGTATGGAGTGCCCAATGACTACTTGGGTATAGGCATTGGGCTGGTTGTACCCATGCAATGCATCTCCCCTCTTTCACCTTTGTTTCACAAAGTATTTTTCCGCTTTCGTTAGCGTCTTTTCGTTTGTTCTCCTCGGTTGGCGCTGCTGCAAGAAGAAGTACGTGTTTGTGGTAATGGCTGATGAGATACCCGAGCTGCTGCTTCGCATTCCCGCGCCTGAAGTAGATGAGCAGTACATGGATAATGGCGTTGTACGATTGAGTTTGGTTGCGGCGGAGAAGCTCAAGGCGGCTTACTGCACGTCCGTCTCTCAGTTTCTCTCACGCGAGCGCGGCTCCTGTAGCGAAATGCTCGTCCCCTCCATCGCCTTCGCGCTGCGCTTGTTCAACGCCGAGAACTTTAGCGGTGAACTCACACCGGCGGAACGAGATCGTTACGCCGTGGTACTAGAACGGTTTGGTGCCCGCTGTCTTACCAGTAAGGCCTTGGCGAGGTCCGAAACGAATGAAGGTCGCGCTGATGATTGCCCTGTTAGGGAAGTGAAGGAGGAGGAGCAGCGGGACGCCTTCCTACGTCGGCTGTTAACAACGGATGGTGAGATGATCCATCCCTGCGTAAGGCTCAGTGGTCTGCTCCTGTGCGCTGTCGCCATGGCCACCGCGGTTGTGGGGGATGGCGATGCAGCGACACCGCTCCTTCCCCTTTCGGATATCTGGCGTCTGCGCACCCTCTTCCGGTTCCAGGTATGCCTCACACACCGCGTGCATTCCATTTTTTTGCTCCTCTCCGAGTGTGTTGATGCGATCATGTCTGAGCCGGATGAAGCGGTGACTGTGGCCCAGCTGCTGGAGGTGGGGCACGTGCAGAACTATTACCATCGCCGAGAGTTGGCTGCCCAGACGTTTCGCCGTGCCGCCGTCATGAGCGGACTACACCTTGAGGAGTCCGCCATGATGGGGGTGCGTACGCGGTGGCAGCAGCATAAACTGGTACAAATGGTACTGACAGCGAAGGGCACGAGAGAGGTTCCTCTCTCCTCGATGGAGGAGGAGCAGCCCACTGCGGTGATGATGGAGAAAGACGGACATGATCTGCTCGACCGGCCCCGGGAGACGCCTGAAGCAACGCCACTCTCACTCTCCCCACTGCATCCGGAGGACAAGGCGCTTGTGCTCGCACTATGCATGGATATCTGTAACAGTAACCCTGACTTTGGCCTGACGCAACACCACATGCTGACCTATGTGGAGCGCCTCCTAGTGGATCCGGCTGCATCGCCCTTCATGATTCGTAGCCACATACTACTTCTAAAAGCGCGTCTGGAGGGGCGCCGCAACCGCGTTCAGGAGCGTGCGTACCTGCAGATGTGCGAGCTGGTTGACCAGTTCTCCGCCGCGCGTGATGCGACGAAGCCACACTTCGGTCGCACTCAGAGCGAGTACTTTTTCTCGGTGGCGTTCCCGCCTATTTGGTCGCTCAAGTCCGAGTTGGCCGACACATGCTATGAGGATACCTTGTACAAGTCCGCTCTGGATTTGTATGAGCAGGTGCTGGATTGGGAGAAGATTATCCTGTGCTGCAAGAAGCTGGACAAACGCAGGCGGGCGGAGTCTCTCGCTCGCGAATTGCTGGAAAAGGATCCGCAGAACCCGTCACTGTGGGTGGCACTTGGTGAGGCGACACGCGAGGATGCGCATTTGTGGAAAGCGTGGGAGCTGTGCGAGCACAAAATGGCTGGGCCGATGCGCGCGCTGGCGAAGCTTGCGCTAGAGCGGGAGCGCTACGAGGACGTACTGCGCTATTTCGATGAGGCCGTGCGTATCAACCCCGTTTTTGGTGGTGACTGGTTCTCTCTCGGCTACGCCTCACTCAAGCTGAAGCGCTGGGACCGTGGGTGTGAGGCATTCACCCGGGTTTGCCAAATCAACCCCAATGACGCCTTTGCGTGGAACAATCTCGCATCCATCCTGCTGCGAGAGGGCCAGCTTCGGCCGGCCTTCCACGCCATGGGCCAGGCCCTGAGGAACAACCGTCGCAACTGGCGGATGTGGCAAAACTACTTTGAGATTGGGTGCCAGCTGGGTGAGGTGTCAGAGACGACGAATGCGCTGAGCGTGGTCCTGGATATTGCGAAACGGGAGGTTCACCTGGAGAAAGAATCGCTGAACCGTTTCGTGGAGAACGCTATTGCGTTTCTAGAAGGCAAGGTCAGTGGAAGCTCGCAGGATGCCGCTGAGGATGACCGTGCCATGGTGGATGCGGTGAGTTACCGGAGCATGACAAGTGGGGAGCCCAAGATTTTCGACCAGGCCTCCACATCCACCGTCTTGGAGGACGATGTGACGGGGGATGATGGCGCCTATACGGAGCTTGTCCCTCTTGGGTGTGATATGGCCATGCCTTTGCAGTTCTCCTCGGTTCGCCACGAATCAGCAGAGAGAGCAGCCATACAAGACGGTATCCGCCAGCGGTACAGTCAACGTATACGTGCGCTTTTTCTACGTCTTACGGACATGTTCGTTACCGACCCAGACCTGTACGCCTGCGCTGCGAAGTTGTTTGCTTACCTTGATGGGCCCCTTGCCGGATTCTACTACCGCCAGAAGGAGCTGCGGGCGTGCGAACAGAAGGAGCAGTGGTACCGTGTCGAGAAACTTTTCGCCAGGACTATGGCATGCTTGCAGGGGATGGTAGACGACTCTCTTTCTGCCTTGGATGCAGCTCGGGCGGAGGCGGAGCATCCGCATGCAGCCACCACGACTGATAAGGAGATCGTGGTCGATCCTTCCCTGGCGACAGTGGGTGGGGGTGAGAAGGCTGATCAATCATCCCCCACCGCACGGTTTGCCTCTCTCCACGGGCATGCTTTACAAGAGGAAGTAATAAGCGCCTTGAAGCAGACGCATAACAGTAACAAAGCCGTTCTTAATGCCGCGCAGGAGCACATGGAGGGCACCGACATGTACGACAAAGTACGTGCGCTAGCTGTACGCGCACGTGAGGGCCTGCAGGAGGCAAAGAGCATGTTTTACGCGTAACAGGAGGTGTATCTCTTCGTGGTACGGCTATTTCTTTTTCGTTTGGTGGAGGGAGGTGGTGGAATGGTATAGGTCTTCGCGGGGCGGGTAGCCGTTTCCCAGCACGGACCAGTCTGCATCCACCGCTCTAATCTGTCACTCCTTCATGATTGACCGAGCGTCCCTTCATGAAAACGCACAGTGAGTAGGTAACAGTAGCACACGAAGTGTTTCTCTGCTTCATTCCTAAATGTCAGTTGCTGATTAAAATGCAGCTACCCTCGTGTGTGTGTGTGTGTGTGTGTGTGGTAGCGACAGTTCCTAAGTGGGCTATTTCATGGCTCCAGGAAATATGATAGTGACATCGTAGGAGAGCTGCGAAGTTGAAGACCTGGTGGAAGCTGAGGCTCCTCATGTGCGAGCATCCATCGGAGGTACTCCGACAGTGTGTCTGTATTTTCTTCTATTGACGGTGTTTTTCTCTGTGAGGAAGTTTGTCCGCCTATGTCCTCTGCCTCCGTTGCCACTTCCGCCCGCACCTCGAGCGGGATGGTCCAGCGCAAGGTGGATGACCGCATCCAAGCGCTTATCGTCGGGCTGGCCCAGTCGAAACATCGGGGGCTCGTCCTTCTCGTGGGGGACCGTGCAAAGGACCAGATTGTGAACTTGCACCTGATCGTTTCCCGCGCCAATCATAACGCCAAGGTCAACATGCTGTGGTGTATGAAGAGCGATCCTGACTTCGGCTCCACGGGCAAGAAACAGCAGGAGCGCCGGGCACGGCTGGAAGTGAAGGGCGGTCTCGCGACGGAGACCACCAAGGACGCATTTCAAACTTTCCTTGCCCAAACCCAGATTCGGTTCTGCAAATACAGTGAATCACACAAGGTGCTTGGCCAAACCTTTGGCATGGCTGTCTTGCAGGATTTTGAGGCCATCAGCCCGAATGTGTTAGCCCGCACTGTTGAAACCGTCAAGGGCGGTGGTCTTGTGGTGATAATGTTTCGCTCGCTTCGGTCTCTCAAGCAACTGCACACCATTGCGATGGATGTGCACGCGAGGTATCGTACAGAGTCTCAGCGCGATGTTATCCCACGCTTTAATGAGCGCTTTCTGCTATCCCTCGCCGACTGCCAGACCGCGCTCTGCATCGATGACGACCTCAACGTACTGCCCATTACCCAGAGAATGAAAGCGCTATGCAAACAGCGCTCCGACGATCTCCACGACGCTGACCTCCTGGTACAGGGCAGGCTTCGCCACGAGGTAGACCTCGCCAACTTGAAAGAGCGACTCAAGCCAAGTGCAGCTGTGGGGCCTCTTGTTCATCTCTGTCAGACAATGGATCAGGCCAGGACGGTCCTGTCACTCATGCAAGTCGTTACCGAAAAGTCGCTCAACTCCACGTGTGTGGTCACCGCTGGCCGTGGCCGCGGGAAATCGGCTGCGCTGGGGATGGCTGCCGCCGGTGCCATTTCACAGGGCTATAGTAATATCTTCTGTACCGCACCGTCGCCAGAGAACTTGCAGACGTTTTTTGAATTTGCTGTGAAGGGATTGACGGATCTTGGCTACACGGAGCGCACCGAGTTTGAAGCTATGCAGAGTAGCAGCGAGGAGTTCTCCAAGGGAATTATCCGCATTAACGTCTTTCGTGAGCACCGGCAGACCATCCAATTCATTGCCGCGACTGATGTGGAGAAATTTGCGCAAGCAGAGCTTGCCATTATTGATGAGGCCGCCGCTCTCCCCCTAGCGCTTGTGAAGAAGATGATGGGCCCCTATCTCGTCTTTCTTTCCTCCACCGTATCTGGCTATGAGGGAACGGGGCGAAGCTTGTCGATGAAGCTCATTGCGGACCTTCGCAAGCGCAGTGGTACCAGTGGTCTCGACAGCCGACTTCTGAAGGAGATGACGCTGCAAGATCCGATCAGGTATGGCCCAGATGATCCCGTTGAGCAGTGGCTGCACAAACTTCTCTGTCTGGATGCAACCGTAAAGCCGGTGACACTGCAGTCATGCCCCCACCCAAACACATGCGAACTTTTCTATGTCAACCGAGACGCGCTGTTCTCGTACCACCCTCTCGCTGAGGAGCTCCTGCAGCGTGTCCAGTCGCTCCTCGCCGCTGCGCACTACAAGAATCAGCCAAATGACCTCCAACTTCTGTCAGATGCCCCTGGGCACCACATCTTCGTTCTTTGCTCTGGTACTGTTGGCGATAGCACGACGAGGGATGCGCCGGACGTTTTCTGTGTCGTCCACGCTTGCGAGGAGGGCAGCATCAGTCCCGAGGCAATCAAACGCAACATGAGCCACGGTGTACGTCCGTCGGGGGATCTCATTCCCTACACTCTATCGCAGTGCTTCCTTGAGCAGGGCTTCGCCAAACTGGCGGGGCTGCGGGTGGTGCGCATTGCCACGAACCCGGATATTCAGAGGGCTGGCTATGGCTCGCGGGCCCTCGACCTGTTGAGGCAGTACTATCTCGGGAACATTGCGCTTACTGCCGTATCCACTGAGCAGCAGCAACAGCGCAGGGCCGGGGAGTCGCGAGAGCGTGCCGCGCCACAGTTGGATGTTGTGAGCCCTGATGTTAGTCCTCGGCTCCGCAGCTCGACCACAAACCTTCTCACACCCCTTGTTGATCGCCCGTATGAAGTGATTGACTATCTCGGCGTCAGCTACGGCCTGACGATGGAACTGTACAACTTCTGGAAGCGTGCGGGTTATGAGATGGTGTATGTACGCCAGGGCATTCACGAGGTTACCGGTGAGCACAGCTGTGTCATGATATGCCCCTTTGGCATTGATGTTACACCACTTCGAAGAGAATTTCACCACCGCTTCCTCACACTGCTCTCGATGCCCTTCCGAGAGATGCCGACGGACCTTGCACTTAGTATCGTGTCGGACGTGGATGTGCACAACGCACACGCGCTTGAAAAGGAGGTGGACCTCTCCCGCGTGGGGGAACACATCGTGCATGTTGGGGGTGCTCAGCAATCAAGGTACTGTGACCTCACTGCCCATCTTTCTCCCATGGACTTGAAGCGACTTCGCTTGTCGTCGACAACGTTTATTGAGAGTGGCAACGTACTTGATCTGCTGCCATTTGTGGCGAAGCAGTACTTTGGGCACCATTTATACCGGCTTCCGGATGGCACAGAGGGAGTTATCCTATCTCACGCTCAAGCTGCTGTGCTGCTGGCTGTTGGGCTGCAGTGCCAGCCTCTGGAACAAGTAGCATCACAACAGGTGTTTGCAAGTGTCTCCATACAGCAACTTCGAGCCTTTCTGCAGAAGGCAGTCACCCGTATTGTGTCTCACTTCACCTCTCTCGAGGTAATTCAACGCGGCCAAGTACAAGGAAAGCGCGACCACGACCACCAGACTGACGGTGACGCTGTAGAAGAGGAAGAAAGCCACGTGTACGATGCTGATGGAAATGTTGTTGGCCTTACTATCGCACGGAAGGTGAAGCGGCGTGTAGAGACCGACACGACGCTACTACGCGACACCTCCTCCGCTGTATCCACAACGAATAAGGAAGCTCACAAGGAGCTGCAGAACGTTTTTCGCCGACCTAAGCGGGTGGCTCGCCAGAGATAACATTTTATGGATGTTGGGGGGGGGAAGGTGGGCGGAGATTCCTCGTCACTACTCCTTTCAGGAGTGATGGTTGTCTGAAGACGACGTGCACCCCTAGAGGCAACGCTGGTTGAGGCCTTGTGGTGAGCAGTACCGTGAATTGTGCAGAGCTTACAAAGTGGGCAACGTAAAGAACATAACACTGCTCAGTGAGTGAGCAGAAGGGATGAGAGGGCTACCACCGGTAGCTGTGCAGGAACTGAAGGCTACGTGAAGTGGGACGAGTGCTGCAGCACCAGCGTGACGGCTGCATGAGGCAGGCTAAAACATTTCGACTAATACGCTTCTAAGGCAAGACATAACAGGTAGCACTGTGCAACATGACCCCCCCCCCCTCCGCCGTCTCGGGGTGCGGGTAGATCGGGGGCTGACTGTGTGTACTGTGGGGGAGAGTACTTTGGGCTTTGACGGTTTGCATTCGCCGGAGGCCACCCCCAGATCGAGGGAGAATCGAACACCTCCTACTAATGTTCTACCTGTTTAACCGTTTCTGCTGCTTCCTCTTCTCGGTAATTTGGATTTCTCGCTTTCTACGCGTGGCCTCCATAACGATCATTTCTTTTGTTGTTGTTGTTGTTTTCGTTTTAGGTGCGAGCTCTACTGAAAGCCTCTTCGTTGAGCGGTCTGCGTGCGCCGGTGCTCGATTATATTATTATTATTTTGTTTGTACTCTGCCTGCCTCTACGGTCATTTCCATTTGCATCTGCAGTTATGTCGCAGCACGCCCTTCCGTTCCAAGTATTCAACTACGCCGGGGAGATGGTTTACATACTCAACGCACGCCTACGCGCCCAGTGTGTGGATGCCTCTAAGAGCACACGTGTGCTGAACGATGTGATCATGAACGTGTTCAGTGATGCCTTCATGAGCGAGACGTTTCGTCCACAGAATAACTATTCCCACTCCGCCACTCGCAAGGTCTTCTCAACGATCTGTGCAACGGGTATTATGCGACTCAGTACCAACTCGATGAACAAGCTGTTTGACTTAATGGCCACCGGGGTGAAGTATCAGCTGACCGTTCTACGCCACCCTCAAGAGGTGCTTGATTGGACGTACAACCACATCGACCACATGCGTATGATTGCTCCCTCTGAGTCACTGCCTTTCCTGGAGCGTGGCGCTGCACGTCTTCAGAGCCTGGCAGAGTCACTGTCCCTTGGTGACTTGGCCTGCATCCGGCAATGCATCTTGAACACATTGCTGAATGTTCGGGTGAGGGTAGCCATGTTTATAGAGAGTAAACTGCAGCAAGACAACGGCTCCTTTGCTATCGCCCCTCCTCAATGCCTACCGGTGGTGGATGGCTGCGAGCCCCCCGGCACGATCCGTTACATCGCCAACGGTGAGCCAGTGACGGTGAGCACATTTCCCCATAGAGACAATAAAATCAGCAAGCTATCAATGACGTTCATTCGCTCCCAAGACGTCGCCGGTGGAAGGAAGCGCAGCACCAGTATCGGCAAGAACATGTACTCGGATCGGACAGATGCGCTAGCCGCACACTCGATGGAGCTACCACGCGTCCCAAGAGGCACTTCTTCCCTGGTATCACGTGCTCCCATCGTCCAAGGAGCAGCTGAGGACGTTACTGGGGGTGGTGATCATGAAATGAATTACCTCGCCAATTTGGTGGGGGTGGAGAGGGGCAACCTCAACACAGAGAAGTTTTGCTTGGACCTGCTCGACGACGATGACGACGATGCGAGGCCACCACAGGACGTCCACTACGGCGCATTGTCTGACGGACGGACTCACGGAACTGGTGCAGCTAGTTCGCCAGCGGTCAGAGTGGTAGCCGGTGAGGCTGGTGGTGTAAACCAGGAGCTACAGCGCATTCGGCAGAGCATGGAAACAGTAGGGATTGCTGAGGCGGCTTTGGATCCGCTTGCCAGTATGATCGAAAACATGGCCAACGATCTGTAGGTACATGAGGGAAAGGCGAGGGGTTCATGTGGTAGTAACTCAGGTGGGAATGTCTGCAGTTACAGGGTGTGTGCCTTTATCGCACGTATCAGAGGGCATTTTTGCCAGCTTTTGCGGGTTCCGAGGGAGAGGCACGAATCCCGTAACTATTTTGCTGATGAGTATTTTATCATTACTTTTGCTGATTTGTGCACGTGCCGGGCGGGTGTGTTGAGAGGTGACATGAGATTCCGAGCCATCGAGGGGCACGGAAGACTTTGCCAAACCCTCCTTTACTCATCTTCACCAGGTGCGGCGTGGTTTGTAGAAGGAAGGTTGCTGACTGACTATCGATGAAAACTGAAGACGTGTTTGCTTCATCTAACACTATGTTCCCCTAGCAAGCATCTGATGGGACCGGAGGTGGCGAGGTGGTAGGCATATCTTCTCATGCCTGAACTGCCTCCTGCACTGCTTTGACTCCTTGTTGTTGTTTTTCGCTCTGCGGGGTAGAGGAGTCTAAGTTTTATCGACTGGGTGCAGAGAAGTGCGTGTCCCCCCACCGCGCCGTTTTAGATCAGCGCCAGGGAGGAGGGGAACGGAGCTAGTCTCTGACCAATCGTTGTTCGTCACCTTCACGAGGACACTTTGAAGGATCTCCTGGGGTGCAAGAAAAGAGCAGCGCCTGCATGCTTCACCGAGTACTGCCGTCGGCAGCTGTGGCGGCCGCTGGCCCACTAGCCGCTGCTCACTGTCTTACCACCCAGCGGCAGTACCGCATCATTCCTCACATGCACTACGAGATTGAAGAGTTGGCAGAGACGCAGAAGAGAGGCCGCTGGTGGATATCTCATCGAAACTGTCTCCAACAGCCTCTCAAGAAGGCCGAGATTATGGCGGATAAATTGAACTTGCGTGAAAAGAGACGTAGCGGGGCGCTACCGGAGAAGTCAGTCGTGCGGCGCTTGAGCCAGCAGTATGCGGTGGACGGGAAAGTCCACGACAGTGTATGCAAAACCAAGTACATCAACATCACAGTGGTGAACTTCGATGGTCATCCGTTTCACTTTCGAACGTACCCAATGCCTGATGTCACTCTCAATACGTTGATTGATGGCTCGGGCATGTGCCACGGGCAGCCCCACATCTGGGGCAAGTGCAACAACCCCGACTGTGCCGATTGGAACCACGGCGATGGCTGCCTTGTGAATGTGGATATTGAAACACTAGACAGGCTGCTCCCACCGAATCGCTGGGAGTACACCTCCCTCACACTCTGGCGGGCTCTCGATCGTCCGGACATTACGTTCAACACGCGATTTAGCTGCCAAATACCCATCACGCAGGAGTTGGACGGTGCCGTATTTGCCCTAAAGCAGCTCTGGACACGGGCGCTACGGGAGTCCGTGTCGGATTGGGGCCTAGTGGATGATCAAGGAACCATTCATGGGGCTCGTAGCAAGCGCATTGAACCGTGGGCCCCAATCATCGAGGAGCCTACAAAGGTGGACTTCCCCATTACCATGGACATGTTATGGGCGACTAGTTATCAGGACATTATGAAACACAAGTACTCCAATTTTAGGCGGAAGGATGGCTATCATACGAAGCCAGAGACGTGGGCAGCATACGTTTAGGAGAATTTATCATCAGTAGTAAGGAGGCCGACCCAACGAAGTCAAGTGGGAGGGGGGCCTGATGTCTTGAGAGTTTGGCACCGTGCGCGCTCGCCCCAGTGGCGTTGTAAGGGGCGAGGCTTCGAAAGACTGTTCGCACACACAAGGTCCCAACGGTGACATTATAGTGTATGGGCGACACAAGTAGGTAGCGGTAGTGGTTGTAGTAGGTTGTAGTGGGTTGTAGCGCTACGTAGCATGTTGCGCTGATGGTTTGTGATGGCGCAGTGTACTCTGCGCTGGCGAAGGTCTGAACAATGAGCCATTGGGATTTATTTATTTATTGTTTTTATTTCCTTGACGATTACTGCGGCGTTGAGTGATGGGGAGAGGATGCATCTGGAGGAGCCTTCTCCAGAGCGGGCCAGATGGTGTTGACGTACAGCATTCCTTACTGTGCTGGCAAAACGGCAAACACTTTATTAATGGTGTGTATGTGGGTGAATGACAAGCATACCGGGGTTGTGTAGCGATTCACTCTGGTGCGACGGAGGTTCTCCAGTACATACTATAACCTTGCGGATGGATCCTTCTGAAAGTGGACTACCCAGTTTGCTGTTGATCAAAAAGAGAAATTTACCGCTGATCATAATAGCATCATGCTCTCAGATTTTATGCACTGGCTTATTTATTCACCCGGTGTATCACCAGCCGGGCCTCCCACAGGACGTTCCATTATCTTCCCTTGGATTTTTGGCACCTGACGTTGGTACTATTCGAGAACTGATAAAGATAACCAACATTTTTTAAGAGGATTTAGCTTTCCCTTCACCTTGTACAACACCTTGCAATGGCTTTTCCCTTTTGGACTACGGTGCTGAACTACACCTTTGCTCGGGGATACATTCGCATCCCGATCTTGCTGACCATTCCGATTGTTTTCAACAAGTATGTCCTGTACCAGTGCGAGCCCTTATTTCAGCGCTGCAACGCCGGCCACAACCAACGCGATATCTGGGACAGGTTGGAGGCAAAGGTGGCCGCCGAGGCAGAGTAGATGGGATCCCCATCGTGTAGTAGTGTAGACAGTACAGGATGCGATGATCCTGAAATCCACGTGCTCCCTTTCATGTTGTGCTTATGCAAATTGCCCAGTCAAGTCCATCTATCCTCCACGCAGCTACAGATCACACTCATGGATGGGCTCGAGTATGTGTTCTAATCACGTGAGCTGCGCATGCATCTGGTGCTTTACGGTCGCTGGTGCCACTCTCTGTTCTGTACGCCCGGTGTGAGGGATGTGACGGGTTCCCTGGCCTCCCTTTCCCGGGACGTTACAGTGCGTAGTGTGTGTGCCATCTAGCATACTCTCGTGGGCGACTTGCCGCTGCGTGATGGAAGTAGAATTTTATATCCACGACTGCTCTTGTGTATGATCATCAAAGGAGAGGACGGGGCTACTAATCAACGTTATATATAAGAACAGGTAGGCAATCTCCACAGGGAGTGAGTGTGGGCAGGAGGAGAGGCGGTTAGCGAGCCCCTCCCACAGAGAGGTCTCCCTTCGCTCATCATGGTTGACTTGAACATCTGCAGAAGGGGAAGTACGGTCACCGTTGCATCTATGAGTGTGTAGGGGCGTCCGCGTGTGACGGGGAAGAATATGTGGTGCTGTGATGCAACCTATTTATCTCTTCGCGAACGGCGCGAGCTGTGGGAGCGAGATGAAGGACCGACTTGCTTTGCATGACCCCATCGGATTTCTGTTGTCTTTTGTCGTTGACCCTGTTGGAACGTCCCTGATTTTCTTTCCCTCTTGCATGGTTGACTTCTCGCTTCTAATGTGTCATACCTTGTTTATGCTTTCTATCGGATCCGCATGGCGACCTTTAGTTGTCATCTTTCCAACTTATTGGGAGTCCGCTCCACCAGTTTTGAGGTTTACTTTCGTTCAGCATCTGTAGACCGGTACCCTTTGCCCCCCCCCCCAAGTCCATCCTGTCTGAGTCATGGCCTCAGACGATGAGTTTTGTCGTCATATCGTCGTGAACGGTTTGCCGAAAAATGTAACGCCGGACAAGCGGGATATGTTTCAACGACACATGACGACGAAGCTAGCGAGCGTGCTGGGGCACTCACGCTTTAACGTTCATCTCCTCACTGATCCCGATACCGCGCTTGTATCTGGTGCTTTCCTGAGCTTTGCCACGGAGTCCGATGCTGAGGCAGCGCTCGCCAAGCTGAACCTCTACCGTTTCACCAAGGCTGACGTGCTGACAACATATCGGTGGGCAGCGCTTCGTAATGCCAATAACGATGACGGCCCATACGTACCACCTGAGCTGCCACAGGAAACCGAGTCTGCGGATGATTTCCTGCACACCATGGCCGACGACGTGGAGGCGCGCCCGCAGTTTATCACCAAGGGAGGTCTCGCTTTGGACGTGGAGTGGTACTGGTTCAACTGGGAGTCAGGGGAACCGCAGCTGTACCGCCGCCCCAACATCCGCAAGGATGATGCGCTGGGCCAGTGGTCGGACCTCGACCGCCGCGGCAAGGTGCTGAAGCCAGGACTAGTGAGTAGCCTTCTGCCTGCTGTGCGGCCGCTCCCTGTGTGGTCCACATATGGCACTATGATGATCTCGCAGCACAGCTCCGGCCTTCGCGTGTGGGGTGGCCGCGCGATGCATCTGCTATTCGAAATCCCGGAGGAAGATGTGGAGGCGTTTGTCGTGTCTCCACAGGAGAAGTACATCGTGGTGAAGACGGCAAACGACCTTAGTATCTGGAATCTGCACACGGCCCGACGCATCCGCACCCTCGGGAACCTTGACCTCCACACCGATGATCTTTGGCCCATCACGCGGTTCAGCGCTGATGACTCGCTGGTTGCCGTTTGCAAGACAGGCTACCATCCCGATGACCCGACAAGCGTCTCTCAGGGGAAACTGTATATCTATGACTCCGAGACAATGCGTGTCCTGCGTGGTAACGAGCAGGTACCCACAGCACACACGTTCGGTATTCAAGGTCTCTACAAGGCCGAGTGGAACCCTACCAGGGGCATGCAGCTGGCGCACGTATCCTCCTTGGGCTCTAATGAGGGCTGGAGGGTAATCATTTCCAATGTTGCGGTGGATGCTGAGAATAACGTGGCCGAGGAAGAGGTACTGATCCAGCGTAACTTCCTCAAGGCGGAGATGCTGAACATGCTGTGGCACCCCGCCGGCACGCATCTCTCTGTGAAGGTTCATCTGAAGAAGTCAACTGAGTACTTCCTCTTCCACATCGGGGGGCGCCATGTCTCCGTCCTGCAGTTGATGATTAAGACCGGATACTCGGCTGGCCGATTTGTGTGGCAGCCTGCTGGCGACTACTTTGCCCTCACTCTGGAGAAGATTTTGCCAAGCAACGCGACCCAACAGCTGGGTGAGACAGACCTATTGCAGCTGTACTCGATCAAGGACAACAAACTGAAGCTCCTGCGTGAGATGACAACTTCCGCATCGTCGCTCTTCTGGGCCCCGACAGGAAGCCGCCTCGTTGCCTGCAATGCCAACAAGTCCATCGTGCACTTTATTTCGATCAACGAAAGCGGGGTAGTCAGTGATAAGAACAAGCTCTCTAATGTTGCCTTTACGGATTGCCAATGGGATCCAACAGGCCGCTTCTGCGCGACGTGGGTGTCAACGCTCCGGAACACCACCATGGCTCCGCATTATCGCATCTTTGACTATGTGGGCAACGAGCTGTTTCGGAAAGAGACCAAACCGTTCTCACACTTTGCGTGGCGTCCGTTACCGCCTTCTCTGTTGACGGAAGATGAGATCAAGGCGGTGAAGGGCCGCCTGAACCTCATCATGGGGGAATACGAGGCGAGCAAGGCGGCGAAGCGCGAAGAGGATCTTGCCCGGGCAGAGCAAGTAAAGAAGGAACACGAGACGACCTTTATCAAGAAGATGAATGACTTGGCTCGCAAAGACCGGGACCAGAAACTCACTGAGCAGCGCCTGGAGCTACAGGAGAAGTCAGTGTGGAACCGTTACTGGGGCCGTCTTCTCAAGGCTCTGCCCGAGGAGGAACGCATGGTCCATGAGGATGTGACCGAGGAGCGCGTATTGCTGCGACGTGTGATCGGTACGGGGGCGTAAATCGGACCAGGTGGGATTCGACGTCTTCAGCGGCGGCTCACGGCGAAACAAAAAGAGACCTGCGGAGATTTTTCCCGCGCCTTTCCCGTAGCCCTTCACAGAATGGTGAGGGAACGATGGCGGTCGCTACGGTAGAGGGCGATACGTGGTGGCAGCGTGTCACCTGGAAGAACAGGGGACGACGGTAAGTCAAGTGGAAGAGCTGGGGAATGCGATGGCATCTAGCTGCATAATCTTTTAAGTAAAAGGAAAACATTTAATATGTGAAGGTCATGTGGGAAAATACGCACGGGGGACACTCGTGCACCGTGATAGGCGTCCAGGAGCCTGCAGGGATAGTGCCCTCCGTAAGCACCAGCGCATCTCGTACACGATGGCATGACGAATGGGGCACCGTTAGCAGCACGAGTTGGGCTCCGTGACAGGCGCGTAGTTGAGTGAAGTGCTCTGTCCCCATACAGGAACAGATCTGCCTTTACCTTTTCCTACCTTGATGGGCGCGCCTTGTCAGCGTTTCGAATGAGTCCTGCCACTGCGAGTTGGTTGACATACAACCGTATCACGCTATCCTGTTCTCCTGTTTAGGCTTCTGTGCACCCGCTTCCTTTTGTTGTATCGTCACGGCATGGCCTGATCAGGTGAATGATTCCAGTAAGTCTTCGGGCTAGCATGACATCGGAGATTTTGTGTGAGGCCATCCGGGAACAGTTTGTCCCTCCCCGCTGAGGGACTCTTGAATCGGGCACTCTTTCTCTCTACCTCCTTGCTTGTTCTCGCGTTTTTTCATTACCCACCTCACCGTGGGGATCTTCCATCAGGAGGCAACAGCGAGGCGGCTGTACTGGCTCTAGTGTTCCTTCTAGGCTCAGGGTTGGGGTGTGTGCCTGCGTATGAACTGTGGGCAACATACAGCTCTCGTACATCACTCTTCCTCCACCTCCCAAGACACACCCCACTTCACGGTTGTCCGATCTCAGGCGTCATACACATCCCCTTCTTCAACGCCGTTAGCACTAATACGGAGCTACTTGTTCGTCATTTTCGCGCCTCCTGACCACGGACGGGGGGTACCACTAAAATATTTTAGCTAAAAATAAGGACGTTGGTGTGCTTCGCATGTTGTGTTGCATAGGGCGCCGTTGGTGCAGCAGCGTTGTCTTTGCAAATGTTGTCACTCACAGCAGTCGCTTGGCAAGCACCACTCCCTCCGATGGGCCCCCCATAGAGGAGAGCGATTCGAACGTCGAGGGTCGCTCTTCCTCCGCACTAGGTGAGCGACCCGATGCCGATTTGACGTCCAGCAGCGACGGCGCTGTCGTCGCTCCCGAAGAAGCGCCTGTCCGATGGGTGCAGGCACCGGTAGCCGACACCGATACCCTTCCCATTGTTGATGAAAAGGGGGAGTACATTGTCTCTCGCATACGGTGGCCGACTGGGGAAGTAGCCTACACCACTCCACCTCCGCCAAACGACAAGCTGGAGCCTCGCTTTGGTTACAATGTGGTGCAAGTGAAGAAGCACGTGTCGTGGTGGAAGTATAATCAATCGCGTCCTCGCCTGTCGCTCGCCTACATTAATATTCAGGTAGCCTTTCTTATCGGGGCAGCATGGCTGGTGGCGTTTCTCACAACGGAATACCGTCGCACAACGGATGCCATGAAGACACCTGGGGCCATGGTAGGTGAGCATCGCGGGCGAGGCCCTTCGACAGCGGCGACCCAGAAGGTTACCTTTTCTCCCGATGAAATGCACGCCTTGGTGGACAAGGCTCAGAACAACTGGTATGACGGAAAGGCAGAGGCAAACTACATTGGATCAAAGGAGTATCACATGAAGAAGATCCCTCGACCGAAGGAGTTCTCCATGGAGGACATTCGCAAGCGATGAGGCGCAGTAGCACCAAAGTGGTTACCGTGGTACTCTAAGATGGCTGCTGCATCTTATTAGCTCAAATTTACTGCGCCTAGGCAAGATGGCGCCATCCCATGTTAGTATGGGACACTGATGGTCTGCCTGGCATTTGCGGGCTTATATCATCTTCGGTATAAACCGATTGGATGCTCCTTACGCCAGGCACATGACGGAAACGCGTGGGTAGGGAAGCCTGACTGTTGTCCTCCGTCTCTCTAAGGATGCCTCGTCCCTTAACGTCGCGCATGAGTTCTCTGCAAAAGAATTTACCCACCTCCCATCCTCCACCCCCCTTAGTGAGTACTGTAACATGGGAGGATACTCTGCGTCCTAGGCACTAAATCGAGCCATGCTCGCTTCATGGACAGCACTCTTTGCTTGGATCGATCGTTCCTTCATGATTTGTATTTCATCTTGCCCTGTACGAGCGACACAGTGATCTCCGTTGAGATGTGAGGTGCCATGAGGAGTACATTGTTGGCATGCCATGACTCGGGATCCTGCGCACCAGCCTGTGCAGGTGCTTCCTAAGTCTTACTCGAGTACCATATGATCTCACACCGATTTACGTACCAAAAGCATTCGTGATCATACTTGTGCGCCGACACATGCTGAACCTCTGTGATATATGCCCAGTTTCCTGATATGGGTGTGTGTG
>JAIZPF010000095.1:16612-52056 GCA_020509355.1 Blechomonas ayalai
TGCAGGCGAGGGAATGAGTGATAGCACATGTTGTATTGGCCACTGAACTTGTGGGCAGCAGATGTGAGCGGAGAAAGTACAGAGTACGGATGCGGAGGTACACGGTGTGCCCTTAAACTATCATCTTTTTTTATTATTATCGCGTCAGTCTGCATGTCGTAGACAAAGTGCGCATGTCACCAAAACGTTTCATTGGGGAAGCTTCCCCTCTGATGCATCCCGCATCCACTGATACGGAAGCTCCCCCGCACGCAACTTCTCATCGAATGTTCGCTTAACGTCAACGGCCATGAACAGGCCGTTGCGTATTTTGGAGATGCACCGATCTAGACACGCCTTTTCACCTGGATGGTAGGGAATCGAATCCTCGCCGTAGTGAGTAACGCACTTCTTTGAGCAGAAAAGAAAGCCCTCCTGCGCGATATGATGAGTCTTTTCAGAGAGTATTACTACCTCGCCCTGGGAAAGACCAGGAAGACTAGGATTGGGCTGCACAGGCTGCATAAAGGCAGTAGGAGTGCAACGAGATCGAGCGACGTTGTGCAAGGGACACTATAGAATAGAGCGCCACCAGTTTTCGCTACGGGAAGGGGCAACGTCAGACCCAAGCCATCAGAAAGAAGACAAATGGAGCGACAGGGGGAGAAAGAGTTCACCATTTCCAGCACTGAATAGACCCCCCCCCCCACACATGCAGGATGCAGATGGTAAGTGTGCGTAATGTTGAGTGGGCGTCCGCCTTGTACGCTGCTTTTCCTTAATACAGGCACCCTCTGAGCTGTTAGGACACGTGGGCTGGATGCTCGTGAAGCCTCTCCACACCAGCCTGTACGAATTATGCTTTGTTGTGCCGATCAGCAGATGCGCCCCTACTGAGCTAGTGTGTTAAACTGAAATCCCCCTCCCCCATCTTCACACCGCACCGGTTTATGTGAACCGATCCGTGGATGGCAAGGGCTGTTCTTCGCTATATCGAATGAAAAAAGGGGTGCTGCAGTGCCTCTACAGCGGTGATACGTTCCATGGGATTATAGCATAACATCCTCTGCGTCAAGTCCAGCAGCTGGGGCTCTAATCCAAGCATCTCCATCAAGGTGGGCTTCCCCAGCACGAAACTCACATCTCTCTCGGGTGTCGGTTCCAGTTTGCGAGGCAGCTCCGAGTGCTTCCCCCGGCCGGCCTCTCCCCGCGGTTCATCATCTTCTCTTTGTTGGTGCTCAAGGGACTCGTGCTCTGCCAGCACTGCCTCCGTCACGGGCCACTTAAGCTGGCCTGTTCGCGCCGAGAAGTAGTGATGAAGAACGCGTTGATTGCTGGCGCGCAGGAGGGGGTGCGAGCTGCCCTGCTCCCCTGTAAAAGGCCCAATGATGTGCTGCATGAGAGCAAGGTGCTCCAATGTATCCTTTGGCATAAAAAGGCACTCACCCGTCAGCAGCTCTGGAACGATGCAGCCGAGAGAAAACATGTCGGCAGAGTTGCACCAGCCAGCGCTCAGCAGGACCTCGGGGCTGCGATAATTAGACGTTTGAATCGGGCGGTAGCTGACAGGCGTACGGCCGTCCAGTCGGCTGTAATGTCTGAAGGATGATACTTGCTCACCTGAGCCCAGGTCGATTACTCGAACAGAGTTAAGAAGAGGCAGGGGCACCGTGACTGTGTGGTGCGCCGCTTCCCACTGAATCGTTTCAGGTGATGTACTCAGTGAAGAGTCCATCTTGGAAGTGTACCGGCAGATGGGGATGACCTGAGGAAGCATCTCGGTGGACTCGAAGACGATGTTTTCCGGTTTTAGGTCGGTATGCACCAAACCGCGTTCATGCGCGTGACGAAGGAATAGCAACACCTGATACAGTACCACCTTCAGCAGAGATAGGGGTAGGCCCCGCTGCCAGAACGTTTTACCGCCTCGGCTTGCCTGCAAACTATCGGGAAGCGCGTACATCGGCGTCTGCGTCCTCCCGTTTTGGCCAGGTGGTGCCAGCGAGAAATTGACGCCACGGCAAGCGTGCTTGATGCTCCGCACGACCTGTAGTAGTGTGGGACCCATTAATGGATAGATTATCGCAGAATGGACTGGGTGAGGAAGGTATCCTAGAGGCGCGACGAAACGTCCCGCGTTGCTGTAGTAACTCTCACACTTGCTGTCGGGGTTCCATGCACCCATGACAGGGGAATGTGATGGGGGCCGGAGTAGGCCCCCCGTGTGCGCAGGCTGACAGAGCGCATTTAGGATAAGCATCTCATCCCAGCACGCCTCGCGGTATGCGTCCTCATCTCGAAATATCTTGAGTGCCAGCTGTTGCGGCGACGCGGCGCCGAGGCTGCTCACTTGCTCCGAGCCCCTTGCATCAACCTGTACCACCTTTGAGTAGGTCCCTTTACCAAGCGTCCTGCGGTACACGAATGTGTTATACAAAATGAAGGAGGGCAGGGATTGTGCGTGAGTAGACTGCGTGTTGCTCACCGCTGCGGAACTCCCCAGTGCGCTGGACGTAATGACCGAATCATGGCGCTCCATACAGCTCGCTGGGGGTGTCTCAGACACCTGTCCGCACGATCCGAGCAGCTGCTGGGGTATTGAGGCTGTATCCGATGAGCGGGGCTGTTCACCGACGCACCTAATAAAGGGAACCAGGTCCTTACTGAACCGGGAAGCGTACCTCGTAGTAAAGCGAGGATAACGCTTGGCATAGTCTTCCCGTTCGTCTCTGGAGTTATTTTCTTTGGCGTCGTCTTCCTCGTCGCCGCTGTTGCTTATGGAAGAATACGAAGAGCCGAGGGGACTGGAGGAGGAGCTGCGACTCCCTGAACTGTAGGAATCGCTATCAGCTCCTCGTTGCAACGGCCCCAAGTAGTGTTCTCGTCGTGGTGAATCCCTGTGGTTACCAGGTTCCGCAGCAAGCCGCCCGTTTGGTTTTGTAGACGTGACAAGCGAGGCGCTCGTAGGGTCCATAGGCACCAAGGTATCACAGTAGGGGATGTCATAGTGCACTTCCCGTGAAGACCCCACAGCACATGCGGGGTGTGCATCGGGCCAAACGCTTGAGGCAACGTCTCCCTTGTGCGATACCAGTGGGGAGGGATGGGCGCGTGTGTACTGATCGCAGCTGGCAAGGTTTCCCTCTGCGTCGGGGCCGCCCTCCCGGCATCGTTTTCGAGAAGCGTTCTGATTCGAGTACGAATAGCTCATTGACAGAAACGAGCTGAGTGCGCTTGAGGTACGTGTAAGGCCCAGCGACACTGCATTCAGTACCACTGAGGAGTCAGAGCCCAAAATGAAAAAAAAAAAAGATGCATATTCTTTTTTTTTGCAACGTAGTCGAAGAAGGATAGCACAACCCGCAAGATACCATACACACAAGGAGATGGTACTTGCTTACAATGATCCCAGGCGGCCATTACTTCCTGGGCCATCCGAATTCACCCTTGCTCGCTTTTCCACGGGTACATACAACAGCTGGGGGGGAACGCCAACGGGCCCACGAGAACAAAGGTACATGGGAGAGGAAAAAAGAGCCGAGACTGCGGCTCCAGATCATTTAGTTGCCAGTCCGGCAGGTACATCGTTCATACATCCCAAAGTCACAAAAATAATAATAAAAAGAAAACAGCGACACCGTTGTGTTCCAACTCTCGCCACTCAAGTAGATAACGCGGAGACTCAAACAACCAAACGATAATACCTGTTATCAGGCCAATGCGCGTCATTCGTACCTGCACGTATGGCGTTGCCCAATACGCACGCCTTATGTGAGCTGTGTCTCTCACCTGTCAGCGTCTGGAGCGGGAAATGACAAACCGTGAAAGAAAGGGGGCACATGAAGGGGATAGAAAAAAAAAAGAGTTCCGAAGCTCCTCGCATGAATGTCATAACATTTGATACCCTGACAGGGTGGAGGAGAAAGGGGAAAACGTGCGCACTGCGTAGGCTAAGACCATCTATAAGCCAAGGTAACTCGCCTGTACATCATACTTCCCTTGGCTTACTTCTTTAATACGCCCACACGCAAGCGATCCAGTTGCTTTACCAACCAAACGTCCCCTTCGTGCTGTGCTATTAAATGCCGCTGTCCCGTCCTGCTCCGCACAATGGTTGACAGGAATTGACATACCGCCGGGATGACTGTGCACGAAATCAGTCAGGTCGTATACGACACCGCCAATAGCGGTCCACAGCCGATCAGGTACACATGCGACCGACAGTTCCTCCATTGTAATCATGCGCGTTCCAGGATCAGAGGAGCTGGAGAAACGCTGGGAGGAGGGTCTGCTGCCCCAGCAACTTCGGCCTGACCCATAGCGGCCTCCGTGGGCAGGGGGCTAGGGGACAAACTGCAGAGGCATCGAACGAACGCCATCTTCTTCATTCGTGACACCTTTG
This sequence comes from Blechomonas ayalai, assembly GCA_020509355.1. Taxonomy (NCBI): domain Eukaryota; phylum Euglenozoa; class Kinetoplastea; order Trypanosomatida; family Trypanosomatidae; genus Blechomonas; species Blechomonas ayalai. Next base: position 20,994 of record JAIZPF010000095.1, read on the forward strand.
CCCCCATTCGTCATCGAGGAGAAAGATCTGTATGCTTCACATGGTACGGACGATACGTCAGTCGGTTCCCTCTCCAATAGATCAGAGGAGATAATCCTAGAGCCTGTTGAAGTGAAGGTGCCCATTTCATCTTGCAGGTTCCCTGCGCCAGGCAAACCCAGAGTCTCGTTAGGCTTCTGTGAGGCTGAGCGGAGCTGCAACTCCTTTGTAATAACGTGAGTGAGTAAACGTTTCAGATAAGCCATGCTCCCTTCGAAAGCACACTGCACCCTGTGTAACTCGTAGGAGTCGGCCTTCATGTATCCCCGCTCGCCCGGCAAATGCACTATCATGCCCTGAGTCCCCATCCGATTTGCTACCAACATCCAATGCTGCGCTGTGACGCGACGCGTTACAACTTCCGTGATCGCCTGCGTGGCGCTGGCAATCAACTCCGTAGCCGGCTGCCAGTCGGTGAAGGCATAGGGGCTGTGCAGCCATTTCCTAATGACGGTGACGAGGACCACAGGGGACAATCGGCTCGATGCGGCACCCGCACATACCAACTGATGAAGAAGATAAAAGAATGACCGTAGGCTATTCAGAGGTGTGCTCGTGCGACCTGTGAGCTCGGCGAAAACAGCTGTGAAACAGGGTTCGGTCTCTCTGAACACTCCCAGCAGGTCAGGCAGCAGTTGCAACCAAACGTCAGCAAGGATTTTCATTTCCGCGTACGGGAACTCCTCCGCAGTCGTGCCATCAGCTATATGCGGTGGATCGCTGACCTCCGCACCCTCGACGTTGACAACCTGCGCCACACTGTGGACGCTACCGCCACTACGCACATGTAGTGACTGCTGGTGCAGCCCGCTCGCTTTGATGGGAATGATGGGCACACCACCTCCAGCTCCAATGAGTCGTGGCTGTCTGAAGTGCTGTTCCGCTTTCTGATGGCTCTCGAGAGACATATCAAGGCCGCCTGCTTCGCTGGCACACGCTGCAGTGAAGGATGGTGAGATGCTGTCCCCATCCTTCTGCGCGGAGTGAGACTGTTGAAGCGAGCGACCCAGAGAGAGGACAATCCGCTCGAATGCTTGTACCCCCTTCGAGGACATCTGCTGACCACCATACCTGCGCACGACCTGAACCAGCTCCTGGCACAGGTGGAAGAAATCCACGAACGCTATCGTCGACGATTCAGAAGAGCACCTCACGGTATTGGCACACGCTGCAAAGGGTTCCGCAAGGTCGACTGCCGGGTACGCCATTCCTGCATTAGCAAAGTTCACAATGCTCTCCAACACCCGTCGCAGCTGTTGTTGTCCATCTGGATTATGAATCACTGACCACGTTGAAGTGGTTTCACTGCCAGCGCTGCAGCCGGATCTCGAACTGTCCCGCCGAACATCTATGATGCCGGTCACAATATCCTGGATGGCGGCGGTAATGGCAAGCTCGGTGAATGAAGGGGAGAACTGTGTGCCACCAGACGTTGCTGACTCACTATCAATCAAACGAGTTTCGGGGCCATGCCGTGAGAGAGAGGAGAGCTCCGCAAGCACCGGCAGCGGCGCACCGATAGGGAACACCTCTTTCAGTTGCCGGCCCACCAGGAACCCCAGACAGAGATAAACCCGCAGGTAGTCTGAGGCCGTTCCATCGTCAATCCCTCCCACTAGAGGTGGCCGCTCATGTCTCTCTGCAGCGACGCTAAACTGTTCCACTGCATGATTGAGTAACGCAACAACTTGAGAGAATTCTTCTTCGGAGTTACCGTGCAAGACGTGCTTTTCTGACCACGATGTGAAGGTGCTCATCAGATGCCTCACTTTGGATGAGCTCGAGATGGCTGCAATGGGCGCAGGAGCTGTGCTGTTATAACTCCCGTCATAATCATTCGCTTCGCGTCCATACTTCTGCATCACTGACTGCACTCCATCGTGTAACGCCACATCGTCCTCAGACGCCTTCTGAAACTGCGGATCTTCCAGTGACAGCTGTGCAATCTTGTGCTGCAGCTGAGGCTGTCGGATAAAGTTTGCCACACCATGATAGGGTTGACTTTGCAAGTGGGCAACAAGGTGGTGCCGCTCGCTGAGCTTGGAGAGAATATCTGCATGAATGCGGATACTTCTTAAAAGCCGCACAAAGAGCCTCTGCTGACTTTCGGTCGCGCCGTTCACAGCGAGGGCTGTGCACAGGCCCTGTGCTGTCACTGTCCACCGTGTGTAGAGCACGTCATGAAGGAGACTCTCCTCCTTGTACGTAACGTGAGTCAGAAACGCGCACAGCGACGCGGGGAACGTTTGCCAATGAAGTATGGTGTGAAGGCGATGCTGAATGAAATCGGAAAGAAATTCATAAATCCGACCGCCGACCTCCTCGTGCATCCCTGACATATTCAAAAGTATACCCTTTACACTCATATCCGACAGGATCGAGGTGACGCTTCCTCTTTCCTGTGACAAGTTCTTCGATTGCTGCCCGTTCTGAATGCATGAGAGCCACATGGCCACCAGCTCGCTGCACTCAGCTTCTGTAAAGCACACCACCTCACCCAGGGGTCGCCTGCGTTGATCCACCATATGCCGATAGACCGGCTTGATGAGCTTCTGAGCGACCTGCCGGCCATCGTCTCCACCTAACGACCGTATCGTCTGCATGATCGTGAACCAAAAGGAGGGGGACTGTGAGTGCCACACGTCTAAAAATATATCCTTGCACACGGCGTCCGGGACGGCCCTCACACTCTGCTCACGGAGCACATCGTTGAGGTGCCCGACGGCACTGATCGCCATGGGAACACTCGTGTGTTTAGAGAGCGAGGCGTTTGACCCAACACTGACGTCTGACGTCGGGTCTACGCTGCTCTTGCTGGTGAGTTTATCTGCCTTGGTCGACTCGTCCTGTTTCTCCGCTACCAGTAAGTACCATACTTCCCTATCAAGCACCCCGCAGGACTGCGGAATAAGTGGCATCTGCCATTCCTCTACAAACGGTGGCTCAAATACCTTCAGCATGCTGGCGGTTTTGCAGTCCTCTTCTGCCTGTTTCAGCAGTTTGGTGATGATGGGGGTTTGCAAATGGAAAAAGGTGGTGGTGAGATGCTCGTTATCGATACTCAAGGAAGGCTCGTCGTCATTAACAAGAAATGACTCAAGAAGGTCGTGTAGCTGGAGTAGAAAGGTGCGCCACACATCGGTAATGCTGCCGAGGGCATAGGCGCTGTCGCTGCCTACCAATGTACCAATGACCGATTCCGAGGTGTCTGACACAATCCCCATGCTCTGCGAGTACCCGGACATTTCGGGACCAGGGGGCGACGCTACGACAATCTTTGTGTCATTGATGGTTGGGCTCTCACACCGCAGAAGCTCGGCCGCCACCCGATAGTATTCACTTAGCGCCGAGATATCGCGTGGTGTCAGGCCAGTGCCACACATCAACTCTGGCAGTCCGGTGCCATGCAGGGCGGGCATGTAGAAGTAGTACATGAGCAAGCGCGGTCGCCGCATAGCCTCCGACACCGACTGCATCATCACCCTCGAGCTGACATCATGTGCTTTGAAGGTGGTAGTGGCACTCTTCGACAATTGGTCGCCCTGAGGCCCCTTGTCGTCATCATAGGACATAGGGAGGCTTCCCGCCGTTGACAGGAACGTGGCAACAGTGGCCACCATTTCCAAAAATACACCGAGAGCAGTCCCCGTCAGTGCCGACAGCTGTGCCGGTAGTAGGATGCTCTTCGTCAGGGGTAGGCCACGCTCGTAGGGCGTCAAATCGGTGACGCTACTAGTTACCTGGTGCAGCAGCGTTGTCACATTGCACGTACTTGTGACCACCCGCACGAAATGGCTGGATATATGCTCCGTGTACTGCACAATGATTTGATGCGTGGAGCTCAGAAGCCACTGGAAGAGGTCTGCTTCGCTCATGCTTGTCATACTCGAGCAGGACGGATACTTCGCTTCGCATAGCACGGTGTCCTCCAGCGTTAATGCAACTGTTTTTTTGGAGTCCTTCGCCACATTGGATATTGCGCTCCAAGAGGGCGAGTCGTGTAACGCGCCAAGAAGAAGAACCAAGGCCGTCACGATATCTACCGCTGACCCCTCAAGTTCTGCTGCCATACGGCTACCCCATTCGCTGCTCTCGGATCTCTCCGCTTCAGAGATGTAGGCGTAGAGGATATTGCAAATACGGCTGAAGTACTGATGGGAATACCCGTGCAAGAAAAGGCTTTCCCCTGCGTCTATGGGCAGAAGAGCATCCTCTACGTCGGCTAAACAGCGAAGAGGTCCTTGCATGTCCAGGCCGCTCAGGGATTTCGGAAAGTCACCCCGCAGAAGCTGCGCCGTCTTCGGCTGGATTGAAAGGGCGAGGCTTGATGCGGCGCGTACCGCCTCGCTGGTCCTTATCATATGCCTAGACCACGCAAAAAATGATTCGCCAAACTCGCCAGGCGGGACCAGCGACTCCATGTACTCGCCGTAGCACGTCAGAAGGTCGTACCCTGTGGAGCATGGACCGGCACACATGAGCGAAATCATGTTGGTTGCGCATTCCGTGACCGCACTGCCGCTCATTTCCGCATCCGGGCTGTGGTGGGAGAGATGCTCGATAGTGCCACTAACCCCTTTACAAGAAAGACGGAGGAGTCCCTGAAACACACAGCGGTATCCAACGGAAGCATCCACCCCCGCGTTGCTGCTTATCCTGGCCTGCACCTCAGTGGAAGGACGCTTCTCTCTGCGGGCTGTCAGTGAACGGTAAAGGCATAGCATCCTTACTGGGATACTGACTCCGCGTGATTCACAAAAAACCTTGAACCGCTCCGTGTCACTGTCAGAGACTGTGGAAAGCCGCTGCGATACGTACACACGATCCTTCTCCGTCGGTTGCAGGTGCAGCTGCAGCACTACCATCATGAAATCACATAGCTGCGGTCGGACACGCACGCTGCAATGATGAAGCAAGGAAATAAATTGGTTTATCAGATCCTCAATGAGCCGTGGTGTGAAGCCAGCAACTAGAAGATGGGCAAAGAGTTCGCGAAGATGCAGTGCGAAGGTGAACTCGTTGGAGCAGGACAATGTGCCATAGAGGTCGCTGAGAAACTCGATCGCCTCCCGGGCGTACCATTTCTCTGCAAAGCGCTTATTGGAGCAGAAGCGATGCACCAGCTCCACGCAAAAGACATTGCTCCACCAGCTCGCGGCAGTCAAGCTGCTTGAGCGTGTATACCCCGGCTCTTGGGAGGCAAACGTTCTATAGCAGGCAAGCGGGTGAGCACTCTGCAGTACAGCATTGTCTGGTTCGGTTGCCTGTTCATCAGCCACGAAGACGTTGTCGCGGCTGGCGGCCGTGCGTACCATGGGTGGGGCATCTGCCTTTTCCTTGTTCTCTGGATCCTCATCGTCTGACCGAGCGGCTTCCCGGGTGGTGCTCGGCTGGCCAGTGTTACACGGTTCCCCCAAAACTTCCCTGCTAGCTAGCTCAGCAGTACTCCTCGTGTATCCGCGGCCCAAAGCGTAACGCAGAATGCTGCCGAGGCGTTCCATCTCCACAGCGCGTGGAGACTGCAGCTCCATGATGTTGCGAACCACTTGATCCACATGATGCGCTAGACGAAGCCCTCCCCAATCTACTGAGTGTGTGGTATCATTGCGCGAAATGAAGTTGTCGTACAAAGTAAGGGCCGCCATCTCAACCAGTGTGCTGGATAACCCTGCGTGAAGCGAAACCCATACGCCAAACATCATCTGCTGCTGCCGCGTCGCCTTAAAGGAAAACACTCTCGGGAAGTCCCACAGTTGGGAGCTGTCACGCGCTCGAAATTCCATCGCACCCGCGTGGTTGGCGCTAGAGGAGGATATATGCCCTGTTATTGTCCTGCAACATTCATGCATCAGTGCCCCATTCTTCAGGAAATCTTCCCATGCATCACAGGCGCGGTTATCGGCGGTACTCCCACGTGCAGCGTCCTGTGCAAGGTGGTCAGAGAGGAAAAGCTTAGCCCGACGAGCGAGATACAAGAGATAGGGTGGTGTGGCGGTGGAGGTGAGCATCTGCAACCGGACGAAGAACGATTGCATGTGACTGGAGAGAACACCACAGCGAATAAGCGATGTAACCACGTTGGCGTGCTTCCTCAGATCCACGTCTTCGCAGAACACCGCTGAAAGCCGCACTTCTAGCTGACGCAATGCCTCCTCGTAGCGGATGGGTGTGTACGAAACGCCAAAGGCGGCCGCTTCCTTGATCGTACTGCACCGGGCAGACCCCAGCTCTTCCCACACGCTCTTTGCCTCATGCCTCACAAAGCGTGGACACTCCATCATGGTCAGCTGCTCCAGCATCATGCCCAGGACATTAGCACAACAAGCAGTGGCACGGCGCACTGCGGATACGCCCATTTCATCAGACGATGGGTGCATAGGGTGCGCGGGTAACATTATTTCATCTAGGAAAGGAGCAATGTGCAGCTGAACGCGTAGCGCAGAAACCACAGTGGATTCCACTCTCTGCTGACCGTGCATTCCAATACCCGCATCACCGTCGCTGCTCCCCGCGGCGTTGGGTTGTCGCGTTAGCAGATGCACCAAATCGTTCACCACGGTGAGGGGGGCGACGCAGAGGCGAATGACCTCATGCATAGAGCAGCCACACTGAAAGAACAATTCCAGTTTTCTCAGTAATTCGTGAAGCCAGACATCCGTGCTGCGATACTGATCTCCTAGAGTGAGATAGTTCCAGGAGCGGTAGGCAAGCAGCTCCTCAGCATCCGGATACTCCAGGCAGTGGAGGGGGCCAACCGCGTCCCGCAACAGTCCAGCAGTGCCGCTACTAGTGAAGAAAGCCTGTATGATATCCGCCAGATGCTGTCCCTGTAACTCATTCCTAGCACTTTGGGTGGGCTGCAGACAGGCGTCTTCGCGCATCTGTCCTGCATGGGAGGACGGGCTGTTCAGGCCGACCGCCGCCTGTATCGACAGCGTACAGGGCATCATCTCTACATAATGGCGATGAAGCCCGCTGAACCAGATAGCCAACATCACGACGGTTGGCCGCGGCTCGGTCTGCTGCACATGCGAGCAGATGCACTGGCACAGCTTCCCGTAATGGCCGACAAGCACACCACAACTGCTGAGGCGAAAAAAGGCGTGGTTGAGGTCAATGCTTCCATCTATGACACCGACCAGCGTGAGCAGAGCACGCTCGGCGTTTTCCGGGTCGCATTGCGGAAGCTGTTTAGCAATAGCATCCACCAAATTGGGGTTTCCAGCGGGAAGGATGGCTTTCTGCACTAAACCAAGCAGCACAGATGAGCTGAGGTCGGCCCGTATTATTTCATCCTTAATCGCATGACTTAGGAGAGCATTCTGGCACGCTGACATCAGCCCTGCAAAACGCGTTGCCAACTGGGCGCGGCGTTTTAGTTCGTTGAGGCAGGTGTCGTTGAGGGTGCCCACGTCCGGGACGTCCAGTGGGCAGCTTTGAAACGTCATCGGCTGAGTACAACGAAACGCCAGGGCAAGAAGGACTGCAAGGTCGCCACTTTGCATAAAGCCATTGATAAGCAGCAAACCAGCCAACTCCGTGCAAGATGAGTGCTCGATCGCCTTGAGAATCTGTGCCACACGTGTTTCTCGTGCATTGCGCAGCAGAGAACAGCGGCTTCGGTGCATCTCCTCGCTCAGGTCCACCTCGGTTACACTCTGTAAGGCGGAAAAGAGGTGCTCCACGGTATTTGCCTCAACTGCGCCACACCACTTCCTCGGTGAGCTCGGCGTGGGGAAATCCTCCGCCGGAGCCACCTCCTGCGTTGTCAAGGCCTCCTTCACACCCATGAGTTCCATGATAACCATGGTGCTAGCGTTCGCTTGTCTCGGGCCAGTAAACTCCTGTACAATATTCAGTGATTCCATCACAAGACAGTCGCTGGCAACAGTGAAGGCGAGCTTGACATTGTCAAGGGCTTCTATGTTATCTTGTAGTCGCTTGTCGAGATCGGCATGTACGACGTCGATCAGCCGTTGATGGAGAGCCGTGATGAGTGATACGGTGAAGTAGTGCCCATCGTAGCCAGCCATGGTGTAAAACGCCGCGTGAAGGAGCCTGTTCCATTCCGTCATGGGATGCGCTAGGACACAAAGCCAAGTGTGACAGATACCCAGCATCAGCCTAAAGCAGGCGAGAGGGAGCATGTAGCCTGCCAACTGACCTTGTTCAGACGCGACAAGGTGGAGCTGGCGTTGGGTGCTTCCCTCCTCAGACAGTGGTCGGGTTAACCCTGCCACAACACCGTAAGCCGCTGTAAAGCAGATATCTGGCACCGGCAACGACTGAAGATGTGTGACATAGCTGGGTGGAGGAGGTGGTAACGTCTTTATGCGATGCAGAGGCCCCTCATAGCAGAGACGAAGTACGTGCGTCGACGGAGTAGACGCTGTATCCGTGAAAGGATTGGTGCTGTCGGGGAATAGACCAGCATGAACCATATTTTGAAGAAGATGAAAACAAGTAAGTTTGGAAAAGACACGCGTTGGTGTGCGCTCTTCTTCTTCCGAGACGCCGGTGTTGCCCGTAATGTTGGACGAGCCGATTCCACTGCCGTACCAAGTGACTAAACCCTCTGTTGTGCCGGCTAGTTGCTTCAGCTGTGCCAGCTGTTGATGCTCCCCAATGATAGTAGGGTGCACAACACGCATGACGGGCACAGGTGCTTGAACTGCCGATGCTGCACGAAGGCGCTCTTGCTCCGCCCGCTGGCGCTCTATCACCACGGGGTCCACCGTGTCCCAGTGGTGAACAAAGATGGAGTCGCTCGCACCGATCGGGAGAGCCTTCTCATAACCGTGCTCTGAGGTATGGCGTGCTTCTCCAGGTCTGCTTGATTCGGTCAAGGTGCTTCTGGCATAATCATCTTCACGCGGATGGTCTGAGGCGACTTCTTTCGCCATCCAGACCTCCAGCTGAGACAGTATGTACGCCTCCGGGTCGTCAGGCTTATCCCGTACCACGGCATCAACAATATCGTTCAGATGTGGAAATACACTTAGGCCATCGAAGTACTTCAAAATTCGCTCCTCTTCCGGCGAGAGAACAGCGGTAGTGGGTGTGTCAGAGGCAGCGTAGGGGCGATGCTCTTCGTGTACTTCTGGGGCGGAGGCCACGGAGTCCCCTGAAAACCGTGGGTCAGCTGCTTTTGGTGTGTCAGTAGAACCACCCGTAGTGTATGGGTGCTGCACGTCCGTTTCTTGTGGAGACTCCATCCGCGACTAGGGTAAGCCAAACCTTTTGCGACCAAGACGTAGTACGTACAATGACCTTCCCATGGCACACACATGCGGATAGAATGCAGAGGAAGGGAAACGAAGAAGACGAAAAAAGATGATGCGTGCACCAGAAGCATTGGTGACAGAGGGGACGCAGAACAAATGATGCACAGATGAAACACGCCCCTTTAACCCGCGTGATGTGTATTTCCGTTCGCCGTCTTTCGTGTCGAGGGGGACTAAGCTGTGATGCACACCTCCTCACATCGCCCACGAGCGAAACCCATCGACGGGGGGGGGGGAGCTAAAGCAAACCAACGGGCAGGAGTGTCGGTCAAGAGTACTGGCGACAGGGACGACAACAGCTGACAGAACGTACTACACGGAAAACTAGACGAGTTATCCCAATTCTTTGGCCCATAAAAGTCTGCGAAAAAAGAAAGCATCCCGTGTGCAACCGTTTCTCTCTCTCTTCCCCCCCATGTGTGTAGCACAACTACAGCGGCGCCGCCGATTGACAGCTCAGCGACTAGACGCTGCGCGGCTACTCAATCGCAGGCACAGCTTCTCACTGACGGATTCTGTACACGATGAAAATACAGGGCTAGCGTTTATCGCTCTGCCCACTGTTGTAACAGCAAATCGGCGAAGGCGCATACGGAAGTGCGCGGTCTCCTGCGTCGGAGTGCCAATGACGGCCGAGGAGAACAGCAAGCAGTCACCCTTTACAGATGATTCGGCGCCGCTTTGTGGGTGCAGCTTCATCATCTGGCTGACATTTTCCTGGATTAGCGTTGCTGGCACACCGCTACTGCGACTGGAGCATCCCCTCATGTTGACTCATCTTCGTCATCCGTTCTCTCTTCCGCCTGTGGTTGCCTCAGGAGAATCTCGAAAGGCTGAACCGGTGGCCGATACACGTGCTTGCCTCCATGATCACCGGCAGTGGTGATGGCGGCTTGCATACGCTGAAATTTACAGTATGCCGATTCATGTTGCTGCCACTCCTCTTCGTCGCGCTTGTTAGCATCCTCGTGGTCGACAGCACATCCTACCTGGCTTTCCGGCCCCGCCAGCGTGAAGTGAACTTCAGTCATGGCGGGCGAGTCACAGCCCACAACGACTAACTCTGTCGCCAGAAAGGCATTCGAGACGACCGTTGGCATCACCAGTCGTGCATCACTGCCCGTACGAGAGGGAGAGGTGCCCCCTTGCTGTGCCGGAAGCGTGAGGTCTGAGGCTGGATGAAGTCTGAGGTGGCATGGAGATGCAGAAATTTCCATAGGAGGTGCGGTTTGAGAGTGATCCTCTGCCGCACCTGTGCTTCCACCTCCCCCCTGTGTTTGAGGAGCGTCCAGAGTGGCATCCACTGATAGCAGCGTTTGACAGGGAGAACCGTGAGATGCGCCTTTTAGTACGTTATGAACAGACTGAAACAGCAGAGGCGTAGCCTTGACGTGGAAGCGATTGCAGTCCACAATCCCAGGTATCAGTATGTGCACCGTGAATTGCACGGTGCGGATCTCGCTGGGGGACAGGAGAAAGCAGTACCTGGTCTTCCCTACAAAGATGAGCGGAAGGGGGACGTGATGGGCAGGGCTGGTGTCAACGGTGCTGGCCACTACCTCCACGAGCAGCGGCGCTGGAAAAAGAGACTGACAACAGAATTGCAACGGTGTGACAGCTGCCACGGGTAATGACTCTGCTCCCCCTACCCGCGGTGGTACTCGTACGTGATAGACCAGGGCCCCTTGCCGCGGATGAACACTGCTGCATCGCACCATGGCAGAGCAAAGCTTATCCTGCTTTTCGCTGTGCGAAGCAGCGTCTTCAGCATCCTCACAACGCCGGTCGCGCTGCTGCATGTCAGCTTTTACAGCCGTGGGAAGCTTCTGGGACAGAAATTCCATGGGGTCGACAAAGTGAAACAGCTGCCCGCTCACCAAGGCATTCGCTTCCTTGACAGTCCATGCCACGGCCACCACCAACGGGGTATAGCGTTCCAGCATTCCGCCGAAAGTTCGCTGCTCTGCTTCGTAGCTATCCGTGAGCAACTCCCGCTCCGTTTTACGTTGCCCGTCTTTATCAGGCTGATAGTGCAGTTCCCCTTCCCGTTTCTCAGGCAACCCCAAGCTACCGGCCCCGCGAAAGCTGGTGCGCAGAAAGTACTGGTTCATCGGTGTCCCCGCAAGGGATGACCCCACATTGGCTGCAAGGTGAGCTGGCATGTCTTGGGGAGCGTCGTCCATGGAAAGAGAGAAACACTCGGCATCCACGAAGCCGTGGCCAGCTCGGTCCATCATATCGCCGGTTCTACCTAACGATGTGTCTGTCTCAGGCCTTTGCCGGGCAATCTGTAGTGGAGTACACAGCGAGTTGGTCGGGAAAAGCAGACCACCCAAAGCGCGCTCTTCTTGCATTATCTCAGCTGCCAAGGAGCACACAGACCAATGTCGCCTGTGCATCACTGTAATACGCGAAACTTGCAGCGGGGATGACCCTGCTGCGGCGATATTTTTAACAGTGACCACCGCAGCCATGGCAAGAGAGGTGTTCACGGGCGGCAAAATTGTTGAGTACAGTGCCAGCATCGGTTGCACTTGGTATCGGCGCAACACGCGATGGAGCCGCACAACGGGTTCTGCCGGAGGGATTGGGTGGGTGGACGGCGCACTCGAGGTGGGCTTCCCTGCATACGTTTCCTCTGTGTTCGCCGTCGAGACGTAACCCACAATAAACAGCAGCTGATTGCTACACCGCTGGGATGCGATGCGGTTGTGCTGCGCGCGGATCGTGAGTGGCACCGTCACCGTTTCCTGTGCTTTCAGAGTGTCAGTGACGGGCAGGGCCACATTCGCATCGAGATTGTCCTCGAGGCTAACATCTGATAGCCACGCGACGTGTGCATTATTAGGACTTCGCTGAAGAGTGATATGACTCGCGTCGCATTCCTTGCTGTGATTAGTGATCTGAAGACGCGTGTGGAAATATTCGCCGTCTCGCATTTCACACGGAAGTGGGGGGTCGATAGTGGCTGTAATCCATGCCTGCGGAGCGGTAACGGAAATATGAATATTTTCCTCCGCCTCTGCCGATGGCGTAGGGTGCTCCACCGCGTTCTCAAAAAGGCTCTCCACGCATCCTTCACGGTCTTCCTTTGCTGCAAAGTAGTAGTAACCCTCCTGCCCCTTCAGTGACCAGCACAGACCGACGATGACGTAGTCCTCCTTCGCCAATGGGGTAAAGGAAAGGGTTACCCGTCGAGTCTCACACGGACCGAGCTGCACGGTTTGCGTGGTTGAGCTCTTCCAGAGGTGGCCAGGCCTTGCAGTGGACATGTAGAGAAGGCACAGGTTCTCAGCGGTGAGGGCGCCGCCAATGGGATTGTGCAACGCAAAGCAGAGTAGCAGCGGCTCGGACAAGGGTACGGTAAAGTGCCGGCAGCGAACGAGGGCCTTCCCGCCTGCCGCGGTACATCCGTCGGAAGACGAGGCGGCATTTCCTTCTTCAAGTGGGGGAAAAAGAAAGTGCTCGGACAGGTCGTCACGATACTTGGGAAAGCGGCAGACTTTTTTCAGAGATGAGTCAGTTTGATAGAAGCGGCGCAGGATATCCTCCATGGCCCGCCATTCCGCCTCTACTGCAACCTCCCCCATCGTCTTCGCTTCGTCGTCAGTGGTTTGATCAGTGTGGTAGGGGTTGTAGAGCACGGCGAACGAAGGGCGTACAACGCGGGGCACGGCCATGTGTGGGCACAGGGTAAACCCAATTCCAGCGAGCACCTGACTTTGCCGCTCCCAGTGTACCTGAAAGTTTCGAACGCCCGTCTGCGGGTTGCAGTACATGGGTGTTCCCTGTGTGATGGCCATACTGGCCATGGCAATGCTTTTCGTCTGATTCCCAAGGCGGCTATGAATATGGGCAACCAACGTAACAATATGCTCGAAGATATGTGACCAGTGGCCGCGGAAGCCCAACTGGCGGAAGACAGCGAGTGCTCGCAAGTAGCAACACAGGGACATCCCTAGCACCCCATCCTCCAGGTAGGAACTGCCGGCGAGCACCAGATGCCGCGCAAAGCAGCGGACGTAGGTGTGGACGGGTGCCTGCAGTGGAAACGTGTTCGGGACGGACATACCCGCTGGATACGGGGGGTTAAGAAAAAGGTAAACACCGGCTAGCATGTGGTGAACTACAGCACCGAGAGCTTTGTTATTGGCAGTGAGGCCGGAGCGAAGGATGTGATGCAGGACGGCACTTGCACGTTCCATCAGCGGTGGTGTGCGGGTCCGGCAGTATTCAAATATCGTCAGTGCCATACGAAGGGCATGGGCGTTGCTTCCTGCAGCATGGTAGTCGTTCATGGCCACTTCGAGCCGGCACACGTGACTTTGCGAGGTGCCACGCGTTAGACCTGTCGCCCACGGCGCTAGACTGGGGGGTGACAGTTTCCCCTGGAAGTACTGGCACACTCCAATGGCTTCCTGGCACGCTGCAAGTAGCGGCCAGTTGTACGGTCGCTCGTCGAGAGACTCGAGCAGCTCATCACGGCACATCTTATAGAAGCTCACAGCGTGTTCGTAGTCTTGAAACACAAGGGACAGGTCGCCACAACGCCGCATCTGCATCTCCAACGAGCTTGCCAGGTACTTGGGGGCCGATCGATCTAGCCGAGTCACGTATATTTCCGCTCGTGGCTTCACTTCGTCCTTTCCCTTGAACCAGGCGGCCACCTTGCTGAGCGTGGTGGCGCGGCGCTCGTGTACGGAGATGGACAAAACCCGGAATCGCCGCTCCAGAAAGGGAAATAGCGCCTGCGCAAGGTAGTATGACATAACGTTTGTCACCTCATCCACATCCTCTGGTGCGAGATGGCATCCTGTTACCATCATACTCCCATCAGGCCATTTGCCGTAACTGGCCTGAACTGATGGGAAGCTTAAGTGGTTACTGCGCGCGGAGGTGGACGCTGGGGTGTTGTCAATGGCTACCGAAGGTGCAGCGCTGGTATTCTCTGTGGCGGATGTGGTGTTCTTCTGGGAGTTCATGACCGCCGCTGCTGACGGAACATCCAAAAAGGTTTCATTCGCATCAATCCAGGACGACGGGTCCAAGTGTTTTGCACCCTGCGGGTTGGTAATGGTGTTCAGCTTAATCATCGCACAGTAGTTTTGTCCATAGAGGGACTGTAGCTTGGCCAGCATGAGCCGGGCATCGCTCAACGACGGACCCCCCACCTCTGTGAGGTCGTGAACAAGAATATAATAGTAATGCAAATCATCCTCCATGGAGAGCATCCCTGCCCGCATCTCCACAAGATGTTTCGCCTGTGCTTTGAACTGCTCTACAATGCCATTGACGCCATCCTTCTCCCGTGTAGAGGCAGCGAAGATGGCCCCTACTGGATAGTCCAGCGTGTCATAGGGGCTGCACCGCACGAGATGGTGATAGGCTCGAACAAAATGGGTGTGCCACTGTGGATGAGCGCGCTCCAGCAGAGTTGAAGCGACTGATGGTGAAAGTCGCACTGGCCGTGTCCTGGGGCCCCCACAATGCCGACTATCTAGTACATCAAGCAGTGCGCGGTCAACTTGTTCTCCATACGCCAGCTCTACGGGCGCGGCCGTTTGCATTAGAATCTTTGCATGCTGTAGGCGGTCGGTCTCAGAAACCTCTTGTACACACTCGGGGCGTACGAGACGCACTCCAAAGTTCTTCACACTAATGGCTTCACCACGGTTCACGGCGCGGACGTAGAGAGTACCATTATGAAGCGTGTACGGCCTCAGAAGCTGAATAAAATCAAGGCCGTTACGCCGACTTGCTTCCTCCACATGTGAGCTGCTCTGAACCACAACGACGGGATGGCGATAGCGGCTTCCCATCGACTGCATGAACTCCATGGGTGGGAGGCGCAGATGAGTATATCTCTGTGCAGTGTTCCTGAGAGAGTGCCTACCGCTCGAGAAAGTCAAGCGACAAGAAGAACACGCGACACAAGGTGTGTGCTCTCTTGTAAATTAACTTCTTATCCCTCCTTTTATTTCCTTTTGTATATTCGCGCTCGTCTGCGGTGCACCCGCAACGCCAGCTGAGGCGACTGTAGATCGCGCGGGCACGGCGCTCTTCCACGTGCGCCAGCTCAGCTCTCGTAACACCATACAGCGATCATGAAACGGAGAAGAAGGGAACACAGAGGGGAAGGATGCACTTGATGCTCTGGTGTCCTCACAGGAGCTTAGGGGACGGGAGGAAAGCACCACATCTCTGTGCACCGGCGGTGGGCGGATGGCAACATGGATAAAAATGTAGCAAAACTGAGGATGCCCCAAAAACGTGTTGTTATCTGATGCTGTGATACTTTACTCTGTACACTGTCAAGGATGCCCTTATCAACAGAACCGGGGGCCGAACACACTCTTGGAGCCTTTTCGCTTCACAGCGAGAAGGCACCCGCGACACTGCCTCCGCTTCCCACACACACACACATACAAAAAGCCAAAACCTTGAAACCACGGTAGTCGACAAATTCCGCAAGTCAACTTTTCCAGAAAAAAAGAAATAGTGATTTCTTTCACGGTCATCACGACAGCCACCTATCAGCCAGAGAGTGAGAGGGTACAGTTATTGAGCACCCGTAATTCTCTCCCACAACTCGCCGACTTGTGAAGAACATCCACGCCGGAGATGCGGCGTCGAAGGGAAAATAAAGAGAACACCGACGTACTTTCCAAAACAGACTGAATCAGTACATACAAACGAAAAAAAAATCTGCGGCTCTCACATGATTTGAAGGAGTCAGATTTCACTTAATCGCCCGCCCCCTTCTCCTCCAATCGAGAGTACAAGTGCAGGGGGAGGAGACACTTACCACATCAACTAACCCTCACACGCCATTAAGCATGGGTGCCCTTCCCCCCACCTTCCATCACACACACACAGACATACATACATAGATACACATATGTATGTCTGTATCACTAACACGTGGTAGTTAGACAGTAGACGTAATTCTTCCCCTCCACAAGCTAATTAGGATCTAACAGGTATTTAAAAAGGGTACCCTGTTACAGCCATGAGAAGACCTGCACAAGGTACCCAACAACAACGAGAAACTACACCAGCAAGAAACAGGAAACAGAAAAATCCACCAACTCGCAAGTTACCTCCCTCTCTTTCTCTCTCTCTTAGTTTAGTGACTGAGACATGCAAAGGCCTGCTAATAGTTACATGGCTTATGTGCGTGAAGTGCACGTGCCGTTAGTACTCTCCTCTGCCCAGGCTCCACCATCCGAAATTAAAATAGTAAATAGAAAAAAAAGAAGCAATGATAACAATATGCCCAGCAAATTTCAGTAGAACCGTGGCCGCCACGTCCATACCCCTGCTCACACAATTTAAAGAGGCCTTTAACAACAGGCTGAAATGGTGGCGAGGGAGGGGGAATTAGAAGCGCCATAGCGGGCAATGTAAAACGTCTTCTTCCTTCCACCCTGTTGTGAAGCAGCTTACACATCCAAGAGGGTAGTAAGAAAAAGAATGCCGTCACAGCCGGACAATTTTAAAGGACTCCAAATAAAAATGATTTAGAGACACAAAACAACATGGCAAAAGAAGAAAAGAATGCTCCAGTGCCGGTGTATGAGTAGGGAGAATGCGCTGGATTGTGCAGCGACGGCTATGCACGACGCTGTGTCACTTTTCGTTTGCTCATTCCTGCCCGCTGAGAGTCCACCGAATGCATCCCTTTCTTTGCTTCTCCAACACGACGTCGTATCTCACCCACATTCCACAACCAAACTGATGACCAGAGGGCTCACCTTCGTTGAGCCCTCGTGAGTTTTGCAGAGAGGTGAAGAGGCGCGCAGGGGCGAGTAATCCGCAGGCCAGACCACGCTGGCAAGCGCATCTGGGTCTGTCTACTCCCTGCGTTACTCTTTGATCTTTTCTTTGTCCTTCGTCGGGATACTGACGCTGGTAAATACATTGCCTTGGACACAGGTGTGTGCATTGATGCTTTTTTCGATAGCGCATTTGATTGACCCCTCCTGCCCCCATGCGGGAGTCCGGGGACCATTAGAGAGCTCCATTTCGCGCTTGGAGAACCAATCAAAATTGAAATCATAGCGATACCGTTTTGGCGATCCTAGAGGGGAGGCTGCGATGGACTCAGACGACTTCACTTCTCCCCGATGCTCTGCCCTTTGGGAAGCTGTCGCAGTGGCAGAGCTTGAGCTCCCTTCGTGTTCTCCACTGCTGGCCTTTCGTAGTGAGTGCATGGGCGTGCTGGCATCCATGAGGTAGTTGTATCGCTTGGCTACAGTCCGGAACATTCCACGGAGGTGGTTGTAGTCCGGTTTTTGCTGAAAGCTCAGTCCACGGCAGTACTGAAAGTAGTGGAGAAACTCAACAGGAAGCCCTTTGCACAGACTTATGGGTGACGTGGCGATCTTCTTCTCCCCAACCAGGATGCTCTTGAGATGCTGGGGCCGCACATGCAGGCCTTGCCACGGGAGCGAGCCTTTCAGAAAATATACAAGGACGTACCCGACTGACTCCAAGTCATCTCGCCGGCTTTGCTCATAGCCACGGTGAGTATTGGAGCTGCAGTAGCGCGCCGTGCCGATAAGGGCCTTGCCCTCACAAAAAGGAATGTGAAGATTCTTACGCGAGTTCCAATAAGGCTTTGACAGGCCAAAGTCGATGATGTGGAGAATGGGGCTTTTCGGACCGATGCCAAAGACAAAGTTTTCCGGCTTGATATCCCGGTGTAGAAATCCTCGTTCATGCACGAACTCCAATCGATGGAGCATCTGCTCGGCAAGCATCAGCACCGTCTTGAGAGAGAAGCGGTTGTGGCAGTAACTGAACAAGTCCCCGAGTGAGGGGCCACACAGCTCCATGACCATTATATTGTAATCACCTTCGGTAGAATAGTGGAGTACATGTGGAACGCCGATTCCGACTGAATGCTGCAGCTGATGGAAATCACTTGCAAATGGAATCATGCAAGGGCCTTTGGGAAACTGGGCTGCACGGCCGCTTGCCATAACAGGGCCGCCGCGCAACGGAGGGGTGCGGTCCTCATGTAGCATATGATATACCTTACTCTCGTAGTGAAGTTGTGGGCATTGTGTGTTGCGTTTTTCCAATTTCACGGCCACACGGACACCTGCATGCATATCGTAGCCTACATAGATATCGCCGAAGCTCCCACCCCCAATGCGGTGTTGCAGCTGAAACCGCCCTCCGAGACAGGAAATCTCCTTGCTGGCGCGCTGACTATCCGATGACCCTTTTCTCATGCGCTTCTGGGATAGCTAGCACCCTCTTTGATCGCGCAGGCTTTGAATCTGCCTCTCCTTTCTAGTGTAATATCGTTGTGAGGGGTTGGAACTAACGAAACGCATGTACGACCCCTCACAAACACACCTAGCTTGCAAGAGAAAAGAAAGGCAACTCGAATATACGCACGCAGGGAGAGTCCCATGGCAATGCAAGATGAGAGGAGAGACACATAAGCATGAAAGGTACATCTTCGCTCAGGCACCATAACAAAGAGGTGCTAAGGGGGACCATTTGAGGCAGACTAGAGACGTAGTGATGTCTTCGCACAACGCGTAAACGACCTAAACTGGCGGACAATGCCGCAACTCTCGCTCTCTCTTTCTCTCCATTCTTAACGGACCCCCTGCTGGACGGGCTGGATGGTGGGCTCACAAATGGGCGCCGTCAGCCTCGTGCATGCCCTGCGCGGCCTTTTAACGCGTCCATCGCCCGGCGCGAATGGGTAGAGAAGATCCGTCAAGCGGGCCATCTGTGCAGCGACTTCCAATCACGGGTGCTCAAAGGCGGCGGGGGTGAGGAGGAGAATTGTGCGGGTGGCGGCTTCAGGCCACACCTGTTGGTGTCCAGGAAGACTTATCCTCCCCCCACATTGCGTCCCAAGCAGACGGCGGATGGTCACACGGTCTGGTCATCTTCAGTGCTTGCACCACGAGAAGGGGGCGACAAAGATGATGAGCTGGACCTGGCAGTGACCCTACATGCGACCCCCAGAACTTGCTCGATCTGCTGGGTACTGAGTTGATTGTCGGCATATTTTATTGCACTGTCTGGCCCAGCGTGTGTTTTGTCGAAGGGGCCGCCTACACCGCGTATAGACGATGCGCCGTCTGCGGTAGTGAAAGGAAGGGGCAGAGCTGACACGGGAGACTGACAGGGCGAGACAAGTGCGCTTTTGCGTGTTGCGCCGCAGGGCCTCGAACCTTTCCAGGTAGCGTTGGGGAGGGGGCCCCCCACGGCAATGGCTCCCTTGATACGAGGGTTCACTGGAATGATGAAAGGGGCGGCTTCTGTCCGGATGCCTGACATAACGGTGTGCAGAAGCCACTCGAGAGATACCACCGGAGGCCACCCGTCTTCGGTGCAGCCATCCTCTTTCTTCATCCTCTTACAGGGAATCACGCCGAGGCGATGGCCCACAAGAGCGTTGAGGTCAACCCTTTCTGTTAGGGCCGAGCCCCCTGCTCTGTTGAACCCACAAAATGGGGAGGGCGGCGTTTCCAAGGCAATCTGAGAGTAACTGTCCAGTCGTTGTAGTGCAACCTCATAAGCGGCGCTTAGCGAATCATATTGGACATTTCCTTCCACGTCTTCTTGGCCGTTAGCCGTACTCACGTCAGCTACGGGGCTGTGACGCGATTGAGTCTCACGTCGACAATAAAATCCCAAAAGATCCACAATCATGTCTAGGTGGACACTGCAAATATTGCGTGTCACGCTACCACCTAACGTGCGTATCAGCTCCGAAGCCTGCTCCAGTGCAACGATCGGATCGTCCAACACCACGGGCATGGGGACACCGACGTGTTCGGCTGGGTGGACCATTTTACCTCGGGCCACGTAGCCATCCTTCTCCAGGTCTTGCTGCCGAATGTACAAGTAGAAAACCATCCCTTTGAGAGGGGTGCGGTAGTACGGCCGTTCCCACTGTGACCCTACCGGCTGCTCTTCCTCCGCCACGCCTTTTAAAAGAAAATCCATTTCCGCACTGCTACCGCCACGCCGCCCTCGCCTGGCTGCTACCCCGCGCTCAGACCGAGCGTGGTGTGCTTCACCAGCTTCCAGTGATGGGACCGTGTCGGTGGCCTCTTTAGGCACGCAATGAGGGTGCAAATGTACGCAAGGATTAACGTCTACGAGTCCGCCCAGCGCAATGGCATCATGAAGCCACTGTGGAGTCACGATCGGAATCCCCAGAGCCTTTGCTAGCAAAAATTTTGGTGTGATCTCACCCTCCGCCTCAGTCACAAGATGCGTGGGTTTCCGACACCGACCGAAAAATGATCCGCTGACGTACTGTGCGCCGAGCTGCTCCACGACATCCGCAAGAAACTGTTCTTGCGCGGTGTCAGCAATGGAGATTGCAATGCGAAGCGAAGATGGGTCGGGAGCGCCTGGGGTATCAGCTAACAGCCGCAGATTTCTACTGTCTGTGAAATCCATGCACACGCGTGTGGTGTCCAGCGGGGCTGTTACCGATCGAGCCCGCTTGTATGGGACACCCGCAACCGCCTTTCGCTTTGACAGCGGACGTCTTTCACGGGCTTCCCGGGCTGAGACGCGATTAGGAGCCGAGCGAGCTGGGGCATGCCTGGAATCCGTCATCGCATTCTTCTTAACGGCAGCAATTCCTTCGACCGTAGAGGGTGCCCCAAGCGCAGCTGGAGGTGGGAGGGGTTGTGTGGGAGAGGGAGTGCCTTCCTTGCATACCATACTTTCACTGCCGATGACCGTCCCATCCTCACTCGGTGTGGGGAGGAAGGGGTCTACCGGGATGCCACTGCTACAGCACTTTCTGATGCAGGTGCTATGAGCGGGGCTGCGTGGAGGCTGGGTGACCGCACGGAGCACCGCGTGTCGGACTTCATCTTCTGCTAAAAGGGCGAATGCCGGGGAGCTCGATGCATCAGGTGTGGTGCGTCTATGTGCTTCTATAGAGGGGGTCACCTCGTTTGTGTTTTCTTCCTCCTCGTCCAGCGCAACGATGTAGGGCCCTATCTTGTGTCCTTCCCCGCCGGCGTCCTCATCGTCTTCATCATCCAGCAGGTAGGGCACGGCGTGCTTCGCGGAACCGGATGTTGCAGCTATAATCTTTGTGTTTCCCCGACAGCCATCTTTCCTACCGACGGGCTTCGACTCGCAAAGCTGCCCACTTGTACTGAGGGGCGCTTTTCGTGACGCTCTACTTGAGGTTTGAGTCGATGCGACTGCGGGTGGAGATATCACAAATGCCTCCGTCTCTACCCTCCGCTTCTGCTGCATACACGCTACCAAATATGCAGGTTGAACTACAACCTTGCCATGTGCGGTCGCGTTTTCAAGAAACGCTTGCCGCCCTTCGTGGAAGACGATTAGGTCTGCGGCTGCCTCACTGATCGTCAAGGATGCGCCTAGTGACTGTGCAAGCTTTTTGACCTGCCGCTGGAGGTTCACTCCATCTTCCCTCGTGTTCTCCCGGCTGATGTCTCGGATGTGCAGGAACAGTTTTACTCCGCTGAGCGGTAAAGGTAGGCGGACTGCTTGATGTGCTTCCATGGGCGATGATACCATTCTGTGCGGAACCAGTGGAGCCCTGCACAGGGCTAGACCTTCCGTATACAACCGATAAAAGTAGCACACCCTTGAAGCAACGAGGGAGAGAAGTAAAAAGATCACTGAATCTCCAGCTGAGAGTAGTTGGCCTTCTGTGGGGGAGCGTTGGCTCACAGTTGTCTTTCCCCAAAGGACGTCAGCGTACTTCCCACCCAGCTTCAATTTGTCCAACCAACAGCCGAGCCCGTGCTCCAGGTCACAGTCTTACATACGACTTGTGGATGGCAGGCGAACTACAGATCATCATCTGCAGTACACGGAGATGAACGAGATCTCACCCACTTCCGCTTCACTGGCACTTCACCTTTCCTGCAACCACTTGCTTTACATGCGCGTGCCACAAAGCAAAGCTACCCACCTGGGCACAACACCGCGGTGCTACCAGGAGCCCATACCGTCATCATCATTGTTGTACATGTCGCTACTATCATCTTCGTCCTCTACAGGGCCCACTTCAGCCCCTTTCTCGTTGTAATCTTCAAAGCCAAGCAGATTCTCGGCAAATGTTCTTGCCGTAATATTGTCTTCCAGCATGTCAACTCGAACTCCTTCACCAAGCAGGGAAGTTAGCGCGGTCACGATCTCAGCCTCCCGCAGCGGTTCGCCTTTGGATGAGAGCATCTGAAAGAATAAATCTCGGTTGATTTGGCCTGTCACCGGATCTGCGCCGATGGCGAGAAAGGCCGCCTCAATATCCTGTCGCGTCACGCCAAATACGGGGCAGTAGTTAATGTATAGCCGCATGAACTGAGAGAAGTCAAGGAGGATAGCATCGACATCCACTTCGGCGAGGGGCACCCCTGGGGCTCCGTACATATTGGCAACTTCGTAGGTGAGGTGACCAATCTCTAACTCGGATGGGTAGTACCCGAGAGCACGGAGCAGATTAGGCATCTGCGAAAAGTGAATCGCCCCGAGCAACTCTCGCTTGGCGGTTGTCTCTTCACCCTGTGCACGTATCTGGGCGTAGTAGAAGTAGTCGACGATTTCCTTCATCAGTTCACCATCCGGTCCTCCCTGAATGGTGCCTAGCAAGTGGTCCAGGGGAACACCCGACGGGGTCGCCTTGACGGTAGCCAACTCTTCCGGGGACATAATCCCGCTGCCATCAAGCTTCCACTGCATTACTGACTGGTCCTCACCTCCGGCGGTGAAGACGTACGCCCCATCGTGTGACACAGCCGTGCTGAGAATTGCACCTGGGTGAGCGAGCAAGCCCATGGAAGCGCAGGGATCACCCCGTAAGGGAAGTTGGACCAGTCCAATCACCTTCTCACGTGTTGCGTAGACAAGGCACTTCTCCCTGCTGCCGACACGCTCTGGAACCACGGCCATATACGTCACCGTACCGCCGAAGGTGGGAGCGAGTACGGTCTTGACGCACTGCCTGCTTTTATCACTAAGGTACACACCAATTTTGCACTCGTTCGTTGCGATGAGAAGATAGTCGAGCCTGTTCACCTCGTTCCTCTTGGACACCTCAGGCAACGAAGCGCCGTCCACGTAAACGCCCTGCTCCGCGGGTGAGGCACTGTTGTTCATTTTGGGCTCGTATCCCCGTGGCTTGCTGGCCTCGTCGAGCACCGCCTCCTCCATAGCCCACAGGAAACCGGTTGGAACCGCGCCCTGAGTGATCTTGTGCACGGTGCGTAACAGAAGACCACTCTCCACATCGGATTCCATCAGGTCATATTCCACCAGCCGCTTGTCTTCGCCCACGGAAAGAAGCCGAACGGGCTCCCCCTCGGTGTGGTGACCGAACTGTAAGCCTGAGATGGCGGCACGGTGCGCCTTGTGCCGCCCTACAAATTCCCATTCCATCGGCTTACGGGAGTTGTGATTGTGGTGGACATACTCGTACAGTCCAACACAGCCCCCTGCATCCCCTGTGGCCATCATGCGGCTGTCTTCAGAGAAGCAGATCATGAGAATACTATCGGGGCGCTTGGGTTTGAAGGACTGTTTCCCCTCTAATGTCTCTGCGTCAAGGATTTTGAGAATCCCATTCGTAAAGCCGACAACAAGAAAGGTGCCTGAGGGGTCGAACGCCATGCACTGCACAAGAAGATTGCGGAAAAGACTTAACATGAGAACCCGCTTCTGCTGATAATCCCACAAGTGCAGGCTGCCACTAAGGCCAGCAATCGCCAAGCGGGCGAGGCTCGGATGCGCCGCCAGGCACTGGAGAGCCTGATCTTGGCCCTGGACGATGAGCTTGCCGCGGAGCAGTTCACGGTCAGCCGTGTGAAAAGCCTTCGTTGGGACATCGATGATCATGGCATTGGCGGTGGATACCATAAAATCGGGAGATGCAAACTGCGCTGCAGCTGTGGTGCCCCAAAGAGCAACGTTGCGCCGATTGCGTGCTTCATCGGCGAGCGTGCTTTCATGCGCGGCTGTATGAGGGCGGTCAAAGCTGACGGAGATGATGGGACCTCCATTTAAGTCTTCAAACCATGCTACAATGCGTAGTTTGGCATCGAGAAACTTTACACGCCCGTCCATACCACCGGTGACGATGTAGCCATGCGCCGCTGTGACAAAAGTCACGCCTCCCGTATGCACACGTACCAATTTGAGCAGGTTCTTGTCTTGAACCTTTGTCACCCTGTCCTTGGGCTGGAGGTCCCACAGGACTACATCACCATCGACGGTGCCGCTGCAGGCCAGGGTAGTGCTCGGTACAAGAATTGTCTGAGTGAAGCTGCCCACAGGTGTTTTCAAGTCCTTCTGCTGAATGGGAGGGGAATAGTACTTCAGCACACCCTCTGACCACGACCAGAAGAACACCCGGCGCAGCCCGTTGGAACACAGCAACTGTGGGTCATCGAAGGAAAAGCGAATACATGTCTGTTCATCCTGGGACGGTATGCGGCGCACAAATTCGGGCACAATGCCGGCCCCACTTTCATAGACAGGTGCCTGGGTCTCCCAGTGGGCCGTGTTCTCACCCGCCTGCCCGTGATCTTCCCCACTTTCCTCTACTGTCCAGCCCCAAATCATTACTTCCTGGGGCATGCGGCGGTTGATTGTGGCGATGTACAATCCATCGAGGGACATGGAGCAGCACGCTACGCCTCCGTACTTACCAACCGGAATCGTCTTCACGGGTAGGCCTGTCACGGTGTCCCAAACAATCATCACAGACCCATCATCCTCGTCATCAGCGCAGGCTTCACGGGGGTCTCGGATCATATCCATTTCCCGTGACGCCGTCACGGTCAAATCAACATTTGCGTGAAGAGTACTCGACAGGTTTCGGGCCTTCCAGCGACCACGATCCCCCTCATCAGCAGTGACGATGAAGCGGCGGTTGTGACTGCAGCACGTGGCGACAATGGTGTACATGTGCCCCATAAGATGCGTTTGAGTATTGCGTATCGCATCATATATAACACCAACGTGCGCGACAGAGTAGAACACTTTGCGGCATGTTTGAGCGACGGCGGTGCTCCCGTGACTCTCATCTACAGTGTCGCCTGCACTGGAAGGCGCAGGGCTCACACTAAGGTTGTGCACAACGGATTTGAAGTCCTTGTGCAGCCCAAATACCCACTCGAGTTTGAGACTCGTTTGGCATGGACGAGGCTCGCGACGCTGAATGTTAGGGACTCCTTCGAGATGATGGATGGCCTGAAGAGCGGGTCTCTGAGAGGAGGGACTGACTTCTTGTGGCGCAGTGCTTATCTTGCCCCCAGAAGATGACATTGCAACGGTAGAAGACATGGATAGATGTGGGAGGGCTATATATATATATATATATATAGTATGTGTGTTTGTAGGTGTGGTAGTATTTCTAACCTGTACCGTTCTATGCACCAGAAAACACCAACAACTCAGGTGCGTGCCTACCGCAAGGCTTGTAGCGCAGGATCAGCGAAAAGAGGGTATATAAAAAAGAGCGCATGTATCGAGTAAGTTAATTTTCGTTTGTAGGACAATCGTGCTCACTTATTATGCGTGTGATGCGTACCGCAAACACACGCCCGCGCAGTCCACTTCTAGCAGATGCGCGCTTGTGGTGCTCCTCGCTCATCCTGTCGTTCATTTGGCATTCCCTAGTTACACTTACGCATATGGACGATGCGAGCTTCCTCCTGCTTCACCAAGCACAAGCCCCAAAGTCCTAAAGATATTAATGTCCCATTACGAGACTAGGATGGCACAGCGAGCCCTATCGTTCCGTGTTGCGAAGGGGGTGCATCACCAGTGTGTGTGTGTGTGTGTGTGTGGGAGGAACGGAATCGCCGGAGCAATCATTCGCTGTGGCGGGCTGTGTGTAGGAGACCAAGCAGGGGCCACCAGCCATTCCCTCCCCTTCCACACTCTCCACTTATCAGAGTTCTCGTCATCCGTCATGTCGTTATGTGGTGCGTTGTTGCTGCTGTTGGCCAGTTGGGTACTCGGAGGCCAACATCTCAATTTGCACCAGTTGCTTTCGCAGTAGTACGGCCATACACTTGGTCATCAAGGAGTCCTTGAAGTGCTCAGTATTAAAATCTTCTCGGGCGGAGAGGTTCATCTGCTGTTCAAGGTCCTCCTGCTTCAAACGCTTGATGCTTTCCGCAAAGCTGAGCGTCTCCTCATAGTCTTTCTTGGCCTGTCCGGAGGGAATGGCGGTAGCAAGGGCGGAGCGCGCCTCTGTTAACACAGACTGCAGCTTGCTGTGTAGGGCCACGAGCGCGTCCGGTGCGGGCTTGCCCTTTTTCTCTGCCTCAAATGCTACCTCATCCAGGTTCATGAGAAGGCTACTGTCATAGGGCATGGCGCCGTCATATAGCACCTGAGAGATGACGTGACCTAACACGACGTTAGACGCTGGGTCTCCTGCCACGGTCACCACCACTGGAAGCTGCGCCTGGCACTGACACTCTTTCTGGGGTTCGGCATTGGGCTCCGTGGCAGGAACCACAACAGTCCTGGCGTGGAAGGCTGACCACTGCACCTCCATGGTACGTGAGGTCGAGTCTGGCAGTGCGCAGTGTATATAGACGGCCTCGTGATTCAGCGACCGAGCAAAGGTGGTGGATGGGGCCTGGCACCACCCACGGAACTGCTCTGGCGTCAGATTTTCTGGGCAGCTACCAGCGGAGTACCAGCCGATGAGGGAGGCATTCGAGGTGAACTTGCGCTTGGTGTCCACCCGGCGTTGGCGCTCTTGGGTGTAGGCTTTTGAGGTGACATCTTGGTACGGTCCACTGCAGTGAGTCATGGGGGTGAAGTCCGTCACCAGAATCTCATCTGCTGTGCGCCTACCAAATAGATAACCAGCGGCGACTCGACGGCGCTTGGCGTGCTCGATGATGATAGAGGACACATAGGGGGATAGGTGCACAGTGGGCACGCTCGTCATGGCAGTAAAGGGTCCTGGGAATGAAAGTCAGGTATTGTTCTCGGCTGGTTTGGGTAACAGTAAAGTCTTTCGATGTGTTTGCCGGTTCAGGGGTAGAAGAGAACGAGAGAAGGCAAAAAAGGGGAAATCATTTTAAATCAACGCGGGATTACAAAGACCCCCCCCCCCGACGTCTGGAACATGGAAGACATCCCTGCTCAAACGGACGGTAGGGAAGGAATAGCACAAACACATTTGTGGAGCACCTCGTCTCATCTTCTCACTTCCAGGTGATAACATCTTTCTGGAGCCCTCGCCTACGTACAATCCCTTCGCCCATACAAGCCTATTCTTGACAGATATTATATTTTTCCTCCCATTTACGTTCTTTTCCCGCATCTCTGTCGCTCTTCCCTTGAAGAAACACCATCACAGACCCACCTCTCCCTATTGACGAAAAACTGGAGCGGAGGTGGGGCGGCTTGCGGCAATCCCCATTTGAAACGCGGCCGTTCAGGGCTGCTACCCTGGCAGTCGGACGCACGTATGGGGAGTGCACGATAGAGTAAACTACAGCAAGATGCCTGCACAGCCACTGATGCAGTCAATGTGCTTCTCTCACCCACTCCACATACTAGGCACGCTTGCCTCTATTCATCTCGCTTCGCTACGGAACGAAAAGTGTGGTAGAGGGGAGAGAGAGTGTGACGGCGCTACTGTGTACCTAGTGGATCGCATGGGCGCTCTTGTAGAATTCCTTCCCGGGCAGTTTATCGCCTGCCGGTTGGATAAGTGTGTCCTTGGGACCATACGCGGAGAACAACTTCTCTAATTGACAGAATGCCCGAACGCGTAGCTGGTCCTGAGGGGAGAGCTTGCGTGCCTCATCTAGAGAGCCGCCCCAGCGGAGAATGAGGGCCTTCTCAATTCCGTCAATATCAAGGCTGTGGTCCGTGTGCCAGCGGTGGATGAAATATATGATGGGTATCATAACGGCGTACATGCGCATGTCTCCTGGGAGGACCCAAACGAGAGAGCCGCTCCAGTTGCGCTGGAAGTAGAAGTCCACAAGTGCACGAGCACGCATGACAGGCCCTTGCATGAACGTGGGTGAGCAGAGACGCTTGCTCCTGTACGTTGAGAAGACCACCATATTCCAGATGCTTGTGAAATCCTTTGTAAACGGCTACAATTTATGGTTCACCCACCTCGATATTCTGCAAATGCATCACCGGTAATAGCCCCAACAAAGAAGATAAGGAGAGAGCGGAATGGAAGCCTCAAAGCTTCGAGAAACAGCACACAGGGTATGCCTGGTCCTTGAATTCCATTAGCTGGATGCCGACCACGGCAGAGGCGCTGGAGGGCAATAACACCCCATTTTACTCATAGAAAGCACCACAACCACGCAGATACACCCTCTGATTTGGAAAAGGGTTAGAGAGGGTACTGTATTCCATACTTGCAACTCTTGCTCGACGTGAGAACTCATGAGAGGATAAAAAAACAACCATGACAAGGGGCAGTCGCACAACGCCAGTGGCAGAGAAGGTTAATCAGCGAAATAGACATTCTTATAGAATATATTCATAGTCCAAACTCAATAGTTTAAGCTTCCTGATGCACCCATATTTGCTTCCTAACCGTCACACACTCACCTTTCCGCGTGCTTAACGTCTCTCGCTTCGATTGCCCCCCCCCCTCCCTCCCTCATCAGCCCACCTGTGGGTAGGGGAATAGGATGAAGACATAACAGTATGTCTTTACTAGAGATGCTCGCAAAACAAACAAATAAAATACATCTTCATCAGGCCAGTACAAAAGAAGCAATACCACACATAAGAATCCACGCAAATCAATTCCGCCCCTGAAGGGTGCGCTCCATGTATCACAGTCAGCAAACATTCCGGCAGGGCTGGGGAACAGTCAGTCAACTTTCATGCCAGAAAGAAAAAGAGAGAGAAAGAACAGATGGGATGAGAGGGAGAGGAAATCGATATGCACTGCGACGCTTTTTTCGTTTTCTCTTGCCTGTTGACGAAATGACCGTGTTCTCAATGAGTGGGCAGTAAGCGCTACACATGTCAATGCGTGGCAGGAATGGTAAAACGACATGGCGTCCCGCTGGCGCAAGCCCATTCTCACATCCCGCTCAGATAGCTTCCTCAACCGTCACAGCGGAGGCACCGGCGCGCCTTATCTAATGATTTGTAGGCCTGTCGACTCTAGATCATACACGCCGCGATTCTCCTCATACAGCGCGGTCAAGGCTTCAATGTACCGGGCATGCCACTCGTCAAGGTCCTCCGCCGTCGGCTCCGCAATCTTTGGAACCACCAGCGGCTCTCCCACTACCACCACAATCGGACGGCGGTGTGGAATGAGACCCCAGCTAAAGTTAAAAAAGCCACGGCCTGAAATGAGAGGAATGGTGAACCCTGTGATGCTCTTGACGATCATCGTGATGCGCTCAGCCCAGGGCTTGCCGGAAAAGGGAAGTAGCTCGTAGACATTATTCTCACCAAAGGCATACACCGGTACTAGTGGACTGCCTTCGCATAAGGCAATCTTTACAAATCCTTTCCGCTTATGCAAAAGGAGGTCATTTGTGTAGGGCTTGGACAGCAATGACTCCTCCGCTCCGCCGACTGCTATCAGAACACTCTGTCCCGCCCCAGATCGCAGCGTCCTGCGGATGCACTGGGAACTCGCATCCCCCACGCCTAACATCATCAGCAACTCACGCCAAAATGGGATGTAAAAGTTGATGCTTAGCGTCTGACAGTGCGTCGTAATCCCTGGCAACAGACGGGACGTTCCGTTCACGTCTAACCCGAAGCTTGTAATCGCTCCAAAAGAGTGCACCCCGTGGGGGTGGCAGATGAAGAGGTAGTTCTTGGAGGGGTCAAACCGCCGACGCACGTACTTGGGGATGATGAGTCGGACAGGAAAGTAATCTCGATAGTAGTTCCAGAACTTCCAGCGGGAAAACGTCATGTTCTTCTTCAGCGGATGCTTGGGCCGACCAACTGTGAATATGTAAATGAGATATGCAATCATGAGGGGCGCTGTGTACTTCATGTAGAGGCACAGCACGCTAAACACAAGGCACATGGGCACGCCGGAGAAAAAGGTGAAGATCGAAACAGCGATGGTCTGTATCCTCCGCTCCATCGGTGTATGCCATATGCTCTGCCAGGAGAAGTTAGTGGACGATGCGGAAAAGGTGGCCGACACTGAAAGCGTCTTAACGTGCTCCTCCAGGCTAGTCAGGATACGATTGGCGGCTACCGCCTTGGGACTATAATGATACTCCGCTTGTTTGGTTGATGGCAGGGGGGAGGTATCCTCGTGGGTTCCCGTCGTCGCGATGTGCTTCATCTCTTCTCCCACTGTAAACAAGAGCGCTTTGCGGAGCTGACGCACCTCACGCTCAGTAATGCAGCGGCCCTTTTGCACCAGGAGCTGGAGCTGCCCAAGAGCATGGAGGATTAGGTCAAGTTGTTCATCCACCTCGTCGGGTGTCGCGGGGGGCTTGGCATGCGTCTGACAAATACCAGATAGTGAGGAATCTGCGCTTGGTTCCCTTGGAGCGCCTCTTCGGTCAGAGCCTCTCCGTCGTGGCGTTTGGGCGGATATGGTCTCTGAACCAGGGTAATCCCACGGCACCTCTATCTGCATTGATGTGAGCTGAGAGATTTCAGGAATATGACACTTCAGCTACCAGGCGTACAGTGCAATGAAAACCACAGAGAGCCCAATACCTTCTCTGAAAGAATCAAAACAGCACCTCGCACACTCCAGGGGGGGGGGGGGG
>JAIZPF010000095.1:52141-65267 GCA_020509355.1 Blechomonas ayalai
CAGGGTTGCACCGTTGCGTTCTGTAGATGAACAACGCCCTGCCTGGCAAAAACAAAAACAAAAAAGACGATGTACGCCAAAAAGTGACAACAAAGAAACTGAAAAAAATAAAATAAAAAATGAATTGAACGCGCTACAGAGTACCTTCGCAGAATGGAAACACGATGCTCCAAGTGAAAGGTGTAAAATGTATCAGGCAGACTGGCATGTGGTGGATTGGGAGTCAAAACAAGAAGAGGCCTCGCTGAGCACGCCCCTCCTCCTCCGCAAGCGTCAAAGCAGCACCTGTTGTTACGACGCTTACCGCGTTACCAACACCCTAACCGAGAATCCTCTCCCTTGCCAACCGCTCTCACAGAGAGCGAAGCGTAACGGAGTGATTATGTCCCGTGACGAATAGGCATGCCATGCTCGTCTCCCGCATATCATACCACGCACACTGTGTTGTATCTTCACTTTTCTTGAGCAGCTCCAGCCTCTGTATCCAAATCCACGTCAATGTCCTCCTCGTCGTCCAGTGCCATCTGGCCCGCGCCGGCTTGAGACGCCGTCTCCTCCACCTGGCCCAGACGATTTTGTTCTTCCTCTTGAAGCTCTTCCACATAGGGCTCAATCATATCCCTCCACCATACGGGAATGCCCAAAAGCGGCGCAGCGGCCAAACGCTCTGCGATAGGGCCTTCTCCGATGGCTTGCTCCGCAGATGCGCTGGGTGTGTGAGCCCCTTCCCCTTCCTCTACAGCTGGAGCGCGATCGTTCAGAAGGCGCTCGGCCAGCTTTTCTGTGGCCAATCCTATCACCGCCACCTGCGCTTCAGCCATGTCCTCTGCGTTTTTCTGCCGCCGCTTTTCATGAAAAAAATGGGCCTCCCTGAGGGTTTTGACTAGGTAGTTTTCCATGGCATGCAGACGACGCTCCACCAACACAGGCATCTCGGTCTTCTCATCGTAGGTAGCTTCGTCGGCGTCTTGGATAGGGGTGTCCCGCAGAGGGTCGCCGACGTCCACTGCGTTGTCGCGCTCGGGTATTGGCAGCAGTACACCGCTGACCATCGAAATTCGCTTTTCCTCCAACTCGCCTGTTTCTTTGTTGCGCACCTTCACCACTTCAAGCCGTGAGAGCTGGTTGGTAGAAGGGTCGATATGGCAGACCCGGCTCACATGAATAGGGTGCTCGCGCTGCACCACTTGCTCCGGCCTCGTTTCTGATGCAGGAATGACAACGTCCTGCACGTTAATGTTCTGTACGAGAATCTCATTTTTATACTTCACAACGGCGATAATCGTGCCGCGCTGGCCCACCCCTTCACCGCTGATTACCTCCACCACGTCCCCAGGATACCAGATCCATGGCTTAATTTCAAAACCTGGCGCAAAAAAGGCGTAGCGGGAGGCGATCTGTGTTTTTTGGTGCTGCTCCAGATCCCGTTTAATCCACTGATTGTGGTACGTATGGTCCTGGTAGAAGTCACGCTCTTTGGGATGGCGAATCGATTCGAGGAGCTCCAACCGCTGCTTGTCGCGAAGGTCGACGGTCTCGTCGGCATGGATGCCACTGAGCAGTCCTTCCTTTACCTTGGCGCGGCGAAGAAGGTTGGGACTAACATTGTACGCCTTCAAGACCCGCTCAGGGCGTTTGTAGAACTTGGATCGCGTACGGTATCGTGCATACATATCCTTGTTCGGCCCCTTGCGTACTACCGGAAACTGTGGGTTGGTCCTCAGAACAGGCTAAATCACGTCCTGACGTATGCCAGCACCTGCCCGCACCCCGAATGTCGAAGTTGGGTGCTCCCCGATAGCCCTATCATAGCAAGTAAGTAGATAGAAACAGAAACGCTATCAGCCATTAGTGTAAGCACAGCATGCCCTCAAGCAACAATAATATCAGCAGCCCGGAATCGTACTGCCACACCTTGGCATGTCACTATCAACTACACGAGTTACCCCATACAATGGACGTCGCCTACCGCTGTGTACCCTGATGATGGCCCTGCAAATGCCTCGCACAAGCATTTCCTCATCAAGGACCGTCTCGTTACCTACGGCTTCTCCGAAGTGTGGTTCGTCGTGCAATTCGTTTTGGTGCTAAAAGAGCTCAAGTGCTCTCCATGCACCACGCCCTTCGCTTAAGAACATCGGACGCTCTACCACAACTTCCACCATGGCTTACCCACTGTGGCCAGATGCTTCTCCATGCATGACATGTACGCTCGTAGCTCTGGTTGGCAGTGCACCAAGGAGTGCTTGGCCGTTTCTGAGTCCGCGCTGTGCCGCATTACGGCTCGCTGCTCAAAGCATGTGAAGAACGCCTCCGTTTGTGCGGAGCACTGTTTACAGGTGGTTGGGAAGTATTTGGGGAGCCGGGTGATGGGTGGGAGGCTTTCCGCTGACTGCAGTGGAGAGGACGACATGAGACACGGATACCCTCCTCTTCTGCGTTTAAGAGATCCTATGAAGTCAATGACAATGTGTGCTTATATTGATGTATGTATCTCTCTGGTCCAAGTTTTCGGTCTCCCCATGGAGGCAACACTTTCTAGACCACCATATCAGCAGATGGTAGATAGAGGATAATGTACTACAGGGATGTGTAGCCGCTGACATCAGTGCTGCAGTGCACATCCAGAGGGAGGCATTCACGGCTGTCCCCCCCCCTCCCTCAACACATCCCTTCTAGCTTTCTCATTCCCACAGAGACGGAGTCGCTTTGTTTCACCACTGCTTCTCCCCCAGGTAGTCCACGCCCTGCCCTACGCTGTGGCGCGCCCACCAAACGACGCCGTACCGTCAGGTTTTATCGTCACTTTAATCTTGTCGCCCAACTGCACTTGGTCGTTCACGCTAATCGTCCCGTCACACTCCGCGAGAGTTGCCATCTTGTACAGCCCCTTAAGATTAATTTTCTCTACTGTATAGACGTAGCTGCTAGGCATCACCACCTCCGACCAGATGTCCTTCGAGTCTGGGGTGTCATCATCAGGAATGATGTGTAGGACATCAACGGGCATGCCGCAACACAGAAATTTCTGCTGCGTATCGGGTAACGAGTCCCCTGGGAGGTTCACTTCTTTCCCAGCATCACTGCTGTGCTCGGGGAACACAAAACAGGCGAAGTCGTTGTCATCAAAGCCGCTAAAAAGGAGCCGCACCCTCTCCGCCCGCACCTCCTGAAAGTCGTGGCCTTGGCCAGCAGTGACCTCCTTCTTCCTATTGGAGCCAACCTCTGAGAGCTTAATGTTAAACGATGCCGCGTTCTGGCCCTTCTGGGAGCGGGTGTTCGCCGTGACGCGGTAGTGGCGCTTGTCGATATTAAGTACCATTCCGGCGCGAACTTTGTCAGCAAAAACATGGCGCCGGGAGATGGCTAAAGGAGAGAGGATCAGTGACAGTGGCCGTGGCGTAACAGAGAAAGAGGGAGCGGCTGCCACCCGTGAAAAGGGCATCATGCCAGCTTGTAGCTGACGGAGCATAACGGCGAACTCCCGAATGCTCGTATCGCTGAGTGTGTGTGTGCGTGGGGTGTGTGCACGAACTGTAAAGAGGATGGACTATACTACTTGGCACGTAGCACTGGGTACACCCTTAACGCTAAGCAAAATAGGTAGAGAAGCTGCCAGGTAAGCACACACTCACAAAGACCCAGTACCCATTCTGCGTGGGGGCTCGTGCCCCACTGACAAATGAACATGAAGTGATGATACCAGGAGAGCTCGCACGAAGTGGCTCTACGAGGCGCGGAGAATGAAAGCCTGCCAAACCTCTTGATTGCCGAAAGGGGCCGCAAAGGTTGTCCGACCCTATACATGGCCATTTACATCATTTCTTTCTACCCCAGCTCCGCTCCCCATGCCGAAACGCACGGAAGCTCTAATGACCGGCGGTTTCTCTCACTATACCGGCACGGCTTTCGCTTTAGCAGCTAGGGATTTGCTATTCTTTCCAGGGGTTTTACCGTTTCCTGCTTCCCCAGCACGCACATTGGCCGATGGGGCGGCGGCTGTCGCAATGCCGAGCGCAGCGCCTTGCTGATTTACTGCTTGCATCTGTTTGTTCAGTACCGCTAGCTGCGCACGAAGTTCTTCCATGACAGGTTGCCTTACTTCATGCGTGACACGTTTATTTACCACGCGGCGAATCATGCGAGGACCCTTACCGCTGTAATCTGCGGTATAGTCGGCGAGGTTAATGCTGACCCCTCCCTCTTCGATCGCCTTGCGGGAGCGAGAGCGACTAAGAAAGAACTTTTCCACTGTTGTGGCGAACTTCTTCGGTAACGGTTCCCACACGGCCGGCTTCACCACATTTTCTTCGAGCACCTGCGCAGCCTGCGTGCACACTTGCCAGATGACCGTGCCTTCTTCCACGACGCGCTTGGCCTCTGAAATTCGCTTGGCTTCCTGGTAGTGCGAGACATACTGTGCATGGAGAAGTGTCGGCGGGAAAAGGGCGTGACGGTGGCTAAGCTGCACGTTGAGATATGCCACCTGCGCTATGGACGGTACCCGCATCTCACTGTTCTCTGCCTCACGCCGAATCTTTTGCACAACCACCATTGCAATCGTGCGATCCCCTTCGGGAATATAGTCATCACACAGGTAGCCGGCGAGACTGCCTGACATCTGGAGCACGACGTGCGTAAGGTCATTGAGGTCCTCCCTCACCGTCACGGAGACGACCGAGTAGAGGGACGAGAAAGGCAGCAGCCACTCTCGATTATAAGGGTACGCGGAGAGGTCCGCCAATTCCAAACCCTCCACAACGTGGTGAATCTCGAAAACGATGGCGTTATCAGGTACCACGAGACCCCCCGCCCCAAACTCCGTCACCTCGTTCGAGGCTGTGTTAACCGACGCTTGCGACGGCCCCCCCGCTGGATGTGATAACCAAGGCAGTTCCTCCCGTGCTATCATAAAGCTGGGAAACATGTACCTGTCTTGCGCCCTCATTTCCTGTAAGCGGTTCAGCTCGTCACGAGGTACGTCGCGCATCCCCACAAACAGGGACGGGTCAGGCTTAATAACGGCAGAGCGCGTGAGACCCGACGCCATGGGGCGTGCATACAGGGAACTGCTCATGTTACGCAACCTGGCCTGTAGTTCTGTATTTCCCCCCTGCGACTCGTATGAGTGACCCCTCGCCCTCCTTCCCTCGGCGGCGGGCCCTGCTGCAGCCGTGAAAGGGGACGCTTGCGAATAAGGGTTCCCCTCACTCTCACCATTTATATCCGCCATCCCTTGCGAGGCGTCCTGTAGCGACTCCTCGTCTGCCAACATGGTGGCTGTCAAAAGGGTGGATACCAAGACCGACCACTTCTTCAGCAGGACTTCACTGCGACAAGGGATGCCCCTTGTGTCATCGCGGTTGGTGGAGATCCCCGCAACGTGCAAGGCGCTGTGTATCTCTTGGAGAATAGTGTACTCCGGCATGTGCGAGAGGGAGAAGGTATGCGCCACATCTGCCGGCTCCATCGTAACAAGACGTGCGGCCAATAAGCCAGTGCGACTGAGAGAGGGGTACATGGCGCCATACAAGAGAACCAGCATATCCTCCAACAGCACCACTGAGCCAATCTTTACCCCCCAGTTCCTGGCTACTTCACGGTGCAGCGCAAGCGGGTCGTGCAACCTGGTGAAGGCGACGGCGTTCTCCATGACAAGTTTCACAAATCTGCCAGCGTCTTCGTACTCCCGAAACACACTAGGAAACAGCAGCCACGGCATCGCCACAGGGTAGCTCCGCCGGTCCTGTACGGCTTCCCATATCTGATCCACATCCTCAGCAGAAAGCTCCTCTGCGATATGTCTGCCCACGTCACCTAGGCCGCTGGCCTCCACAGCCTCCTTGATGAGGCGCTCGTACGCTGCAATTTCGTCGGTAATCGGGACCTTCTTCACTTCTGTGCAGCGAAGAAATGCCTGCTTACGTGCAACTCCGTTTTCGGCGCAACAAAGCCTGCCCTCAATCTTGACCTTGCTCGAATCCACCGGCAGCTTATCCGGGGCCGAAAGAAGCAGTGCGGAGGGGATGCCAAAAATCACCATGACGTTCTTCTCAACAGGATGAATACAGCGCAACATCAGTACCTGCTTTGGGGGCACCCCGCCCCTGCCTTGCCCTTTGATCTTGGCATCGCCGGACCACACCGCTTGAAAGCACCGCGCCATGTCGATACCATCTGGATGGGGACGAGGCTCCAACGAGAAAATCTGTCCTACGCCTTTGAACTTGGGTAAGTGGATCGTAATAGTGTCGCCCTCCACGATATCCACGGTGCATCTAAACTGCACAGTCAGGGTAACCTCTGCGCGAGGATGGCTCGGTGAGATAGTCAACATACTATCGATGAACTCAGCAGGCAGGGTCTCATCCGGCGCCGCGCGCTTCTCCGTCGAAAGAACAATATGTCGGCACAGGCGAGCAAAGGGGTCGTGGGGCGCGCTCTTGTTTTTTGTTTTCGCCGCTCTGGGCATGGCGTGAAGACCAATTGGACGCCCTACCCCCAAAAAGAAAGGTCTGAGGTGCTCCCCGCTATGAGACCTGCGATGGAAGTGGTGACCTAACGGCTAAACAGACGCTAACATCCCCGCCAAACGACAACAACACGAAAAAAGCAATACTGAAGCAAATGGCGCGTTGAAATAGCGGCCCATGCACCCAAGTAACCATAAAACTCCTCATCTTCATCACTGCACTAACCAATCCCTAGACTGCCACTTAGTGTTTGAAGCGAACGCAAGCGTAAGTGCCACAACATCACATACACATCTCGGAAACAGCCAGCGTGCCGTGATACAGCTTGCCCAACCCGACTTACCTGCTTACAGGCCTTCGTCCATCCAATGCTCCGTCCTGGGCTATTCCACAACATACTTAGCACCGCCCCCCCCTCCCTCTTCCATTCATTCTCGGAAGGTGACTCGTGTGCCTACTCTATGAAAGCTTGTAGTGAAGGTCTTAAGCTGTATTTCCTGGGCGGGGTCAAGCACCCGAGGACTGCTCAGCTCCCACGCCTGCGGGGGCGCAGAGGCGTCCATTGTGGTGTAAACAAGTAAATCAAACGCACATGGACCCTTAAGCGTAGGAAGGAAAGAAACGCAGGCTGTTATCTGGCGCATAACGGCTTGGATTTCGCGACGTACCTCCTCATCAGATTTGCGCCCTATCCGTGTAGTGCCAGCGGAGGATGCTAACTTCCTGTTCGGGTTGCCGTGGGTCGCCCCTTTCCCCCCCCTTGTATCTTCTTCCAGATCGAACTCCCAGCGCTCTAAAACAGACTCGGTGGCCGCGTCGGTGAGAAGCAACACAAGCCGCCGACATTGCTGCGCCGCCACCCAATGGGCAATTTGCTGCAACATTTCCGCCAGGTAAGCATTCAGATCACCATCGGTCAAAATAAATAGGGGTACACCGTACTTGACCACTTGCTGGAATTCATCAGCAGAGTAAACGCCCCGCTGGTAGAGAATATTATTCACAGCAAACCCAAAGTATTCAGTGACAATGGCTACCGATCCCTGCAGCGTGATGGCATGCACTGTCTGTGTCATTGCCGTTAAATGCTTTCTTGAAATGTATGCGAGCAATGCAGGCCCAGCCGGGCTCAGCGTTCGCAACGTCTTAAAGGTACAGGAACAGAAAGAGAGATAAAGCATAACGAGGCAGATGCTTGGGGCGGGGGGAGGGTACAGCGATCTGACCCACCCCTCCCCCAAAGTCCCCAGAGTCAACAGGGCATAGTTCTGGTGTTTGCAAAACCGGTGATGTAACATATATGGACTCCCACGAGGATATCAAAAGAGGTTCTCGCCCACCGCTTCTCAAGAGTGGAGTTGTACGATCATTTTGCATACGCCGTGAAGGGTTGGAAGAAGTGATCAATTAGAGCACCCGCTCCACCGTCGTATTGGAAATATCCTACCGCAAGGGGGTGATAACGACACTAACAGGTCAAACAGCCACAGAAAAAGAATGTCACATCCACACAAAGTTAAACTATTAGTAATTATTACATCGAGCCAAAGAGTAAATCAAACTCACGAGACACAAATGATGCTCTTTGCAATACAGCCATGCTGCCGACCTTACACATTCCCTACTCCCTTCCCCAGACTAAAAAAAAAAAGAACCCAGGAAAAAGGCCCGTGACGTGCAGTTTGTGTGCACACCATTTCTTCTCTGTACATTGCATCCTCTACTCTGACCACATGCGGTGGGCTTCCGATGCCTTCACCCGCCAGGCGAGGCGTGTGAAGATTGGAAATCGACTTCCGCTACCACATTAGATAATTTCCACCCCATTGCTAAGGGACGTCTGAGGATTAATAGTCACATATGTGCCCTCCACATCCTCAATACGCTTCTCCACAATGGACACCAAGGTGCGCGCGGAAGCCACCTCCTGTGGCCATTCCTTATACTTCATGTACACCATGCGTTGCACTTTGTGTGCCAAGCCAAACGCCTCCCCGAACTCTCCTGCCGTATGGAGCAACTTTGTGATGGCCGTGCACACTCGTATGTAGGGAAGAGAACTGTCTACACCTGCACACTCGTGGATGGCGAGACAGCGACTGTAGCAATCTAGCGCATCCTTCGTTAACCCCATCGTTTCAAGCACGGCTGCCAAAGAAAAAAGCAGCTGGCCAAGGCGAAAAATGTGACTAGGGGTTTGCAAGACGCTCTGTACCATAGCGTTGCGACGAAGGGTGTCCTCGGGCGTGGGAAGCTGTTCGCTGGGCTTGAGCAGGGCGGCTGTCACAAATAGAGCTCCCTTCGGATCAGCTAAGCGCAGCGCCCGCTGAAGACAGCTGGCCGCCTCTTGAAACCTCTGCATCAGATAGTATGCCTCGCCCAAGTTACTGAGTGGTAGAACGAGAGCATCGCTTTCGGAGCCGTAGCGGTTCTCCAGTCGTATCAAACGCTCTTGCATCCGTTGGAGAAGCAAGTCCGCATCCATCTTTACTTGCGTCGTCGACGGGCAGCGCAGGATACACCCCAGTAATTCCTGCTCGTAGTAGCACATCGCTTTGTCATTCACGTGCTGGTGCTGCGCTGCGATGAGAGCGGCGTTGGCATGCTCCAAGGCATGCCTCCAGCGCATCACCATATTATTGATGCGGCAGCAAATGGTGTGGGAGAAGGTAGCCGCCTGGCAGCGACTCCACAAGCACTGTGAGATGATCTCTGTATTCCTCTCTGCCACTTTCAGGGCCCGGCTGTGGGGCACACAAAGAACCGAATAGGCATGGCAAAGCCAAGCTGCGGCCACCACCGGATGTAGGGGCCCTTTAACCCGTGTGAGACCGCGCACTACCCGCTTCAGCCACGTGCGGGTGTCGTCCAGATCACACGGGCATGCCCACAGTTTCCACACAGCCAACTCCGTCCACAATATCGAGGCTAGATCGGCTCGATGCAGCTTCTCACAGCGATGACGTTTGCTCAGAACTATGCCTTCTAGCACCGTTTCCAGCGTCCGGATGCCAACTTGCACTTCCCCAAAGCGGATCAGCAATGAGCTCACCATGGCAAGCAGAATCCAGCGCATCCGCTTCTGGGGATTGAAGGTATTCGACAGAGGCGGCCGCGTTACGGAAGGGCGGGCAGTAATGCTGGCGCGCCGAGAGCTAGGCAAGTCGAGCTGCTCGCTCAACGGACTGTGTGCTGTGCCAAAGAAACAAGTTGAGGAGCTTTTCTCCATCTCGGCGAGGTCACCACTGCCGCACAGCAGTCCCGACGCCTCCTTCAGCAGTTCCACAGCTTTTTCTGGAGCCAGCCCCCAGTGCTGTGCTGCGTGGAACGGTAGTGTATGGCATACTTGGGCAATAATAATGTAAAACTTTGCCTTCAGTATATCCGGCACGTGCAGCGATGGTTGTTGCAGCTGCGCGCGCATCTTCTCAAGAAGGACGCCTGCGCGCTCTCTCTCGCCATTTGCAAGTAGAATGAGACACGCCATACTTTGTGTCTCCAAAAGCTCGAGCGAGTCTGTGATGCAGAGCTTATCTGTAAGAATAATAACGTCATCGACCACCTTCGCCGCCGTTGGGTAGTCACCATAGAAGCAGGACAATTCCACAAGATCTCGCTGAGCCGCGCACACTGCGGCAGTGGCGTCCCTCTCTCGAACATACATCGCATGAACTCGCTGTGTCGCGTAAACCACGCCTTCTTTATACGAGCCGATGACGAACATGGCCGTCATGGAAACTTCAAGTGCATCGAGCAGTGTCGCGATATGTTCACATTCTTTCAGAGACATTGTGCGGGCGCCGTGCCGGGAGGCCGTGTGGTTAAAGGGTGCGTTGGTACTGTTCGGGAGGACTGAAAGCGCTGCCTGATGCAAACCTTCCCACGTCCCACCAGTGGTGGCGGTCGTCTTTAGTAATGCTGCGTTGCACAGATGGCTGCAGAAGCGGGAGATGTCATGAAACTGCTTCCGTGACCCGCGGTTCTCCTCTAGTAGGAGGCACACTATAAGACGGCGTAGCAGTGGAATAGTATGCTCACTGTTCGGTGCATTTCGCAGTAAGCTAACGGAGGAGCGGCCTCCAGAAGCCGAAGCGTATTGGGTGGGAGGATGTTCGGCCCCCATGATGATGTCACCCAGTTCCTGCACCGCTTGCTTTTTAACGGTACGTCGCACCTCCGCGTCGAAGAAGTCCTCACTGTGCTGCACAAGACCCGTTAGGCGATCCTGCCATGTGGTGTAGCAAAAGTGTTCCATCGGCGAAAGAAATGACCCCATCGTCCACCACGGCGAAGCGTAAGTAGCCTCGCGCAAATCCACACCTGCACGGGCATTCGTCGCCGAGGTATCCTCGTTCCGCAGCAGCGAGTTGTACACATCTTCGAGACCGTCCTCCTTGTCGTCAGTGCAGGACCAGGCGCTACTCTGCTGACGGCTACCATCGGTCGGGCAATGGGATGACTCGCGCTCCATGAACGACGGCTGCCCCTTCAGGTATTCGCGCGTTTGAAGAATAGCGTCCCGCGCTGTTTTCGTACATTCCGTGTAGAGAAGTTCATGCGGATTGGTGGCTGGAAAAACGTAGCCGCTGCTCATCCCTCCCGCGTCACCCAGACGACCGGAGGAAGCTCCGACCGGGGCTCCACGGTTCGTTCCTGGGCGTACAATCTCCGCCTTGTAGCTTGAAGAAATGTTTTGGTCGGCGGTAATGTTCGTACGACGCGACTGTTCCCCGGAGGAAAAGATCTTGATGACACACTGAAGTGTGTTTGCGCTTCGAATGACACTACCGGTAGCCACATCGATGCTGGCGCAATCCACTCCCGTAATCGCTAGTCGGATGGTACCTTGCAGGGAGGGGTTAATGTGCAGCACAAGGTCTCCCACGTCTGAGTCGATGTAAGGTGTTGAGAGGAACATATCATACGACGTGCTGGTAACGTTGTACTCCATTACCCGCTCCAGTCCCACTTTCTCCGCCAGTCCCTTGACCAAACCAACCAGTCCCTTCACGCGGTGAACCCCACCATCCAGCACGATACAACGACCGACCGTCTGAGCGGCCTCCGACAGTTGCTGGCTGGTCATGGTGGGCGCCTGTATTTCGACAAGTTTCTCGCGGACACCACCGCCCGTGGACTTGCCAGCACTTCGGCACTGCGCAGCAGTTGCAGCCAGCAGTGGTGTTTGCAGATCAACTGAGGAAGCCCCTCCATTTTCACGTCGAAGCGTCAGCGAGGTGGCATCCAAAGAGAAGTGGACGCACGCCACATGCTGTGCGAGTACCCCGTTCTCACCAAGAAAGGTGATCACAGGAGGCTGAATGGTGTCTTCTGTTGGGATGACCAAGTTCCAATCAATACGCCTGCGCACCTCCGCAAGCTCGGCTGTCTTTTGTTCTGCATGCAAAAGCTCTGGAAGAATATCCTGGGCCGCCGGCGGTACGTTCACCGGTGAGGGGTTATTAGGTGGGAGCACATCATCGTCGGTAGTACCATACATCTCACGTAGACTCTGCACGCCCGATGAAGCAGAGTGCTTGGAGTCCCTGCGCTTCTTTACAATCAGTTCCTCAATCATAAAAATGGGCTGCTCGGGTCTTTGCGTGTGTGTAGTGGGGCCACATGATCCGCTCACGATGGGCACAACTCGTAGCGTCTTCTCTTCGTCAGAGGCTTCCATACGCACAATAACAGAGCCTGGCTCGACACCATGATTGCCATTGTTACTCGGCTGCATAATACTGCTACCAGCACTACCACGCAAGGCGATTTCCGCCACGGGCACCAAGGAAGGCACCTCCCGCATACCCTTTTGCACTGCGGGAGATAGAGGTACGTGAGGATTTATAATGGCGTTCCCCACGAGGTAGCTGGGGGTGTCATGAGGGTGGAACTGAGGAGGATCACCTCTGCCAGACCGCGGTCGCGCAGAACTAGGGCGTACAGGATGGCTGGTTGACCCAGAAAAACTAGTATGAAATGGCATCGGACGCGTGGCGCCATAAGGCATCGGCTCACGAGGCGTCTCGGCACTGTCCAAGTACTCAGGCGACGTAAGGTATTTGGGTACGCTCTCCGTTACTGCGTTCACTCCGTGCTGAGAGGAAGTGTTTCGTAGTGAAACTGAAGTAGCGCTTGGCGCAAATACCTGTCCGGGCCTGTCAAGAGTGCTAGTAGCGGAGGGCGTACGGGTTGTGTGGGCATGGAGGGTGCCGCCCTTGAAGGCCTGATAAGGTAGCGCAGGTGAGCGTGGCACCAGCGACGGTAGGTGGGCGCCATTCCTCGTAACGCTACAGACCTGCTTACCACGAGCGTCTGTCGGTACTGCAGATTTGTGACCTTGCTTCATGGAAGGAGGGAAGGCAGATGCTGGGGAGATGGAACGGGGCTTGCCCCGATTCGGGGGTCCATTCATCTGGAAATAAATGGGATATAGCAGTATCCACGAGGAGCTATGGTCCTATGCTAGATGTGGAAGCAAGGGTGGTGCAAAAAAGCTAAACGGAGAGTGTGCGGCTCTTCCAGGTCCGTCGCTTTCCTAGCTGTGCTGCAGTTCAGAAAAAAGCACGGGAGACTCCACACACGAGGGGAAGAAAACCCATTTAAGTAAATAGGACGAGTATTCCATACAACCACACACACACACACACACA
>JAIZPF010000096.1:0-15175 GCA_020509355.1 Blechomonas ayalai
GGGGAGGGGAGGGGGGGGGGGGTTCCGGTCACAACCAGTGACCTCATCCTCCTCGTGTTTGTAATGTCACTATCTATGTACCCCCATGCCCAACGCAACCGTCTCCGAACTTAAGGTCTGTTCTCTTGTATTTACCTTGCGCCACATTTCGCTTTCTTCCAATGAAAGCGCATAGCACGTAACCCTCTATCGGCCGTGTCACCGCCCATGCTTGCATGTCGCCTCTCTTTAGTCCAACTGTCATCAGAAAGTATACACACGTTACCTTGCCTGCCGTTGACCATCTTGAGACAGCCGGAGAATCGTGGCGGTAGTGAAACAGTGAGGCTGAACTTCACTCTGGGTTGGCAGAGGAACGGGTTATTCACGCGCTTCCCCTCATCGCC
Source organism: Blechomonas ayalai (assembly GCA_020509355.1). Taxonomy (NCBI): domain Eukaryota; phylum Euglenozoa; class Kinetoplastea; order Trypanosomatida; family Trypanosomatidae; genus Blechomonas; species Blechomonas ayalai. The sequence goes on from JAIZPF010000096.1 coordinate 387, forward strand.
CACGTTGCTTCGTGGCAGATGGCTTCTTTCTTTTCGAAGGGGGGTTCGGTTTGGCGTTGGTGCCGGGTGATCCACGCTTGGGTTGTGCCTTATTCCGCTTTTTCCCCGAAGAGCCACTACCCCGGCCTCTGCGACTACCACGCCCCGGACGCTCCGTGTCGGCCACGCTCTCCTCAACGCGCTTGTGATGGCCCCTTCCTGCGGAGTGCCCACCAGAGCCACCCTTGTTCTGCACTCGACTTGACTGACGTGTTCGTTGTGTATGACGCTTCGCTGCAGCAGGGCGGCCACGGCGCTGGGGCATGGGGGCCTCCTCCTCTTCATCTGCTTCTTCCTCCGCAGCAGCGGGCTCCGCTGTTTTCTTCCGCTCATTACTCACCGCTTCGCTATACCGTGGGTGGCCTTGAAGCGCCTTGACAAGAGAGGTCGGCATGGCTCCTGTAGACTGGGGCGATACGATCATGTCTACTCCTACCTCTCCCGCTGCCGCTTTATCATCTGTCAGTGCTCGTCCAGTGCGCGTGTCAGAAAGAACGGCCTCTGGAGACATTATATCGTGCAGCCATGTGAGGGAGTCCTCTGACAGTGAATCTCGCCCTGTCCTGGAGGGAGTCTCTCCTGCACGTAGTTGCTGCCCACCGAACGAGGCAACGGGGGCCGCCCGTGGGAGCTGCGCAGTACCACCCTTGGCAGGATTCTCGCGCGTCGGCTGCTCCGTGCTCGCTGAGTCCAGATGATCGGCCGCCCAAGTCGAACCGCCAAGGTCATCGTTTAGCATGGCCTCAAGAAGCTCCGCCGATTGGTGCACATGCTCACTATCGGCGAGGAGCATATCGTTCTTCACACATGCAGGCAGATTCATGTCTTTCGCCAGAAGCTGATCACCTAGAACTTCCTCCGCCTCTGCACCAGTCGGGACGTCGTCGTCCTCCTCTGCCAGCATCGCCTCCATCATTAGGTCCTCGGTTGAGATAACAGAGGGAGTGTAGGGTAGCAGCTCCGTCGCATCGGGTACGAGTTGCATGAGAGTGGAGGAGAGCAGTGACTCGAGCTCCTCATGCGAGGATACCACATCCTGGTGGACTTGAATACGATAGGAACGCTCCAACTCATCTAGAAAGTCGTTGAGGGTGCGGAACGTCTTGGTAATGCCCAGTGGCTCCTGCATGGCCTTAACCCGATCCATCGCGCTGTCCTCAAACACTGCGCTGAAGTCTAAGAAGTACGGCACCATTGGCGGCATCGCCGGGGTGAAGACATCCACCAAGCCCGCACCATGTCCCCTGTTAGAGACAGTCAAGCCGGCTGTACCCGTCTGCAACGCAGACCCGCTCCGGGTCTCCGCCCCACCACGTTTGACGCCTCGCACGGAGCGGGTCTCATCAATGGACACGACCGTCACGTAGTGGATCTGCTTTATCTTATCCACGGGCAACACCTGCTTCTCTAGTACATGCAGAACACCCAGAAGCGCCTCTGCCAGACGATACGTTACCTCGCTCAGCTCCGCCGGTGTGGTAACGATGTCGTACAAGGCAAGGGTGGACCCGGAGATGAAGACCACGTCGCAGCCCCCATTCAGCCCCACCATGGGCCGAAAGGGGAAGTGGCTCTGCGTGGCAGTGGAGAAAAAGGACTTGTACGCGGCAGTGGCCTTGCGAACGGTGTCACCGGTCGCCCGGCGTGCCTCCGTTCCCTCCACCGTGGAAGATGCGGGGGCAGAGAGGGCGGTGACAGACTTGCCCTTGCCCCGTACCGGGGAGGCCAGTAGTGGAAAGCCATAGGGCGGTACTTTGAGGTTGAGGTCCAGTTGGGCCCCCGCGACCGCCGCAGAGCGCAGCAGGAGCGCTCCGTGCAGCAGCACTCGCAGCGCATCGCGCTTCCTTCCTGGTGTGGTACCCAGTAGCCCTACGATGGCGCGGTACTCTGCCCAGACCTCCGCCCAAGCACGAACGACCTTCTTCTCTCGAGCGATCGCGAGTCCACTTCCTGTGCTGTCGTTTGCTCCGCCGCCGCTACGCTCATCTACTGCGTCCTGGTGTGAAAAGATGGTCAGCAACGCGAAGGGGTGCACCTGGCTGAGGGTGTGATTGTGCGGGGTTACTAGGCCGTCACTCTCGTCCTTTGAAGTGGTATCAATGCCAGTGGCGAGGTATCCTGTAGGACTGCTCAGCTGGCGCTGTAGTAGCTCCACAAGCCGCAAACGCGAAGCGCGAGGGTGCTGCAACAGGTGATGGCGTAGAGGAAGCTCCGCAAAGAGCTCGCTCGGTGCATAGCCTTGCAAAATATGATGTGTGCCACTCCACTGCATGAGGCGGGGGGCGCCGGTGCGGACGTCCATTAACGCAACGCGGCCATTCCAGAACGATTCCAGCGTCTTCCCCATCAGCGCCGGGCAGTTCTTAATAACTTCAAACATAACGCCAGACATCTCCAGGTGAGACCGCAAGTGCAGTGCGTGCAGGGTCGAAACTAGCGGTAGGACGCGTAGACGTGGCTGTAGGCCAACACCACTGGCAACAGGAATGAAGTAGCTACGGCACGGTGTTCCGCAATGGGCAAGGAAGAGGGGACTCAGACGGTGCCCTGTAAAGAGAAGGTTGATCTGGCCTAGGGCAATGGTGAGCTTCGAGAAACTACTAGTAAACAGTTCCGCGGGTGGCTTGCCGGTCGTGTTCCACAACGCCAGAAGCTTCTGCTGCTGTTCCCTCGCCTCCTCCGCGGATGCTACCTTAGCAGCAGCCATGCGAGCTTCGATTGCCTTCCGGCTCCCTTCATGAGATTTGCTGGGACCTTCCTCTGCCACCGCTTCATCATCTTCACCAACCTCCTCTGCGTCGGCAGTGCCCAATGATTGGGTGCTCACTGAGGGTTCCAGTACAGCTCCCCAACGAGCCTCCATGGCGTCGAACACGCGATCGATATCGTCCACCAGAATGGAGCTGAGCTGCGGCTGGTCGCCTCCGCCTCGTGCTGTTAGTCGTGCTCCCCGACGGGACCAGCCCACATGATTGGCGGAGGCAATGAGACTTTGATAACTCTCCCAGGACCAGTTTTTGGGATGTCCCCACCACATCACGGACTTGGGTGCTCGGGAGTACAGCTCCTCGGTGCGGATCAAATACGGGCATGAGGCCAACGCCACGCGAAACCAAAACCGTGACGGGAAAGCAAGTGGGTGATCATCGAGGTCCGGAACGAAGGGCGTTGACGATCCTGCGTAGCGTACGAGAACAGCCTTTTCGTTGGGACGGGTGCGCTGCTTGAGGCGCTGCAGCAGCGCAGACTTGCCGGAGGTGTACCCCGCCTGAATAAAATGGAGGGGCTTGTCCGGAGTGGCTGCGGGGTAGCTCAGGATGGAGGCCAGACGGTCCTCCACCAGCTTTGCTGGGCCAAACAGCTGATGGAGACCGAGCGCAGCAAAGGCGCTGAAGCCGTGGGCTCCAAATTCATCCGCGCGCTGCAGTACGCTAACAAGTGAGGTGAGCGCGAGCTTATCCATGTGCCCGCGGAGCCGGTGTAAAATGGAAAAGTATTCGCGTTGCACAGGATCGTCAAGATTGTGACTTACAGAAAGGGTCGACGAGGGGGTGGGGCCCGGTTGGCCGGACCAATCCCCCAAAGTAACGTCCAGGTTGTCGATGCCGGTAAGAAAGACGCCCGTTGCTCCCTTTTCTGTATTCACATCCAGGCCAGAGAGCATCGAGGACACCGATGCGTCCGGAAGGTTTACGCGAGGGCCACCTTCACCGCTCCGGCCGCTATCCCCTGTTGCCCCCGCGGTGCTGTGAAAGACGAAGTACCGCACAGGCACCGTCCGAAGCTGCAGTAGCGACACCGCACGTTTCAGAAGGCTTGGCACCCGTTCCAGCGCAAGGTACCCGTTATCGCGCAGCGGGTAAAGCTCCGCCGGGAGGTGATGCTGAAGGCCTTGCTCAAGCAGCTGCGACAGGGCGGTGCCAACGATGGTGTACGTCTGCTCGAGAATTTCCGCTTCTGCCTGCAAGTCGCCCCGCTGCTGCTGGGCAGAACCCATTGCAGCATGCTGCTGGGCGTAGTTCTGACGAACATGCCCTAGTACCGTCTGGATGAACCGGTGATAGTGCTCCAACGTGCAGACCACTCCTGGTTGGAGGGCTTCCCCGTCACTATTGCCCACAGACTGATTGAGATCGGTGGACGAAGGGCCCAGGTTCAGGTGCCGCATCGTGGCGTCCCAGGTGCCCGGTGCATCGCCAAGATGAGAGGTACTCCCCCCCTCTGGAGAGATGGCTGCCCGTTGACGCTGCACGGCCGCTGAGGCAGCCTCAACCGATATTTTCAAGGTATCCAGCACGAACTTCCCCACAATGTTCGCCACCCAGAGGTTCAGCCGGTGCTCCAACTGGATACTGGTGTTTACCACTAGTGCCACCTCCGTCATGTAAGTTGAAATGCTGTGCGCAATGGCGCCATCGAGAGAGCTGCGTGTACGGGGGGAGACCTGGACCAGGTTGGGATGATCGATCCACTGGTGCAGTGTCGTAACTCCCGCCTGCTGCAAGGCGCGGAGGTCGTGCGCTGGGGTTTCCATACACAATCGTGACACCTGCTGGTAATACGAGCTCTCCAACAGCCACTCCAGCCACGCCTTTTTGCCGCCCATTGCAGCGAGCTGCCGCTTCGGCTGCATTGCAGCGAACTCTGAGAGCGTAATGCGCTCGATGCCCTCCGCATGGGGATCGATAAGGAGCTGGACCACATTGGGCAGTGGCTCCGTGGCCAGGCTCTCCTCAACCTTGACAATTTCATCAATGCGCGTCTCAAGAGAGGGCCCAGAGACCGCGTGCGGGCGTCGCCCGGGTGTCGCGAGGAGATCGCCAGTGGTGTGTCTCACCGCCCCACCGCTTCTGTTCACCGCCGCCACAGGCGCAGAAGCGCTAGATTTGCTATTGTTAAGACCTGTTCGGCCCTTGCCGGCGTTGTTGCCGGTGGTTGTCGTGGCCGTGCTAGAGTCAGTATCTGGATGCGGTGGAAGGTCATCACCAATGCTGGTGAGGCTATCCGTTAGCTCCTGGAGGTTGTTCAATCCGTCAAGGGGTAGCGCGGCTCGTTCGTACGCGGCGGACCTCACGGGAGCACCTTTCGACTGTTGGCCAAGCGTCACTGGGGAGGATGGTGGTGGCCTCACTGTCGCTGGTGTAATGTTATGGGTGCCCACGGGTGATGGTGTTCCACGATACCATGGTAAGTTAGGTCCGCTGCTTCCTGGCGGCCGGTAAACCTGAAAGCGAATCGCAGTGACGGTAATGAGCCTTCCGCCGATGTGGAGGATAGCCGCTGCTTCTTGCAGTGCAGGCAGCCGACGCCGCAGCATGAACTTCGCTCCCCGAGACAAGTGAACCAGTCAAAGCGAGATCTCTGTCGCGAATTGCGGCTACCCTTTCCCCCTCGCCCAATGAATGAAAACCTCAGCTGCGGAAAGCACGGCGGCGATGGAAGGAGGCCGGTGGTGAACGACACTCGTTACAGTGAAGCCCGTGCGTGCGCGCTTCCAGCGAGGTATGAACAAAACCCAAGGCCGTCAGACGTAGATGTTTGGGGTCCCTGGTTAGCCCTTCTATGGCTCTATGTATGCAGCTGCCTGCACAATATCTAAGAATAAATGGTGCGATGTATGCGTGTGCGAGGAGGGGGAGGGTGACTGGGTCACCGACACTCGTACCGTCTCGGCCCCTAAGCTGTGAAGCGGAACGGAGAAGACAGCGCTACTATGATATAGCGGCGCCCTTCTCTCGGTCCAGACTCTTTGCGGTGACACGGTAGGGCCCAAAAGCGAGGAGGGGAAAGCGAGAGCGAGATAAGAGAAGGAAATCGGCGCATGCAAGGAAAGCCTATCGCTGATGCAGAGCTAACAAAGGCCATATATGCACACAGTATAGAGGAAGATGATGCTCGGTAGACCAGAGCGCTCAGAGGCATTCTTTTGCCTCCTTTCCGCGTGTGAAGACGGAGCGCCCCTTGACCATCCCGCCACCAACTCCCCCCCCCCCATATAAGCAACTGCCATATCCTTCAAGCAAGCTAAACGGCTCGAACGCCATTACGATAAATGCAACGCTAGTGTCCAACTAATGCACCTTCACCCTCTTCCTCCTCACATGGTGGTGCCAACAACTGCACGATCGCCGCGCCACAATCATGCACAGACATAAAGGCTCTTCCCAACGGATGTATCCACACGACCGCCCGCGTCGGACCACATCTATCCTTCCACTCATGTGACAAATTTTCGGGGAGCTCCATCGAGACCGCAATGGATAACCTCGGCCTTCTCCCATATGTCTGCGGCGCGCTCCTCATCAGCGCGAGCATCTTCGATGCGGCCGAGAGCCTCCCGCGCCTCCGCACGCAGCTGGAATAGCGTAGCGGAGCGGTTTGGGTTTACAAAGCTCAGTGCCCGTGTAAGATCGTCGTCCGCGCGGTCGAAAGACTTCAGCTTGCAGTAGATCATGCCGCGCGCCACAAGCACCGCGCCCAGGGCTTTGCGGTGTCGCTCGAGAGACAGATCAGCACCCTCAGAAATGAGCGACATGCACGCCGTTAGTGACTTTAGAGCACCAGACGGGTCATCCTCGTAGACCTGTATCTTCGATCGTGTGTACATGGCCATGGTAAGACCCATCAGCTTGTCGTACTTGGCTGCCATGTCGATGCCAAATTTTCGTTGTATGTGTGCCCGCACCTTGGGGTGCTCCAGCCACTTCTGAAACAGGTCGATGTCTCGCATGTAGCGGTTCACGAATTCGTGTGCCCGCTTACAGTCTTGGTTTTCCTCAATCACCATGTGCGCGCCATGCAGGAGGCCCCAGTGAACGAACCCGTTGAACTCCTGCCGCTGCTGAAGGTTCTCCTGGCCGTCCCGCTGCGGCGCCAGCAGATAATCCACCTGGTCCTCAACGAGCATCGGGTTCCCAAATGCCTCCAACCGCCTCTTGTCCTCCTCCAGGGCCTTCTGGATGTCAAACATAACTTGTGCGTCGGTGAATTCGTCACCATCGATCTCATCGATGGCGGGGTCAAAACTGGGCGGGGGTACAAAGCGCCGTGTCTCATCGAAGGTTTCATCCACCATGTGCCAATCCGCGTTGACAAAGAAGTTGTCTTCCGCATAGCTCAGCTCCAGCGGTGTGTCCGGGCTGTTGACTTGCTTCAACTCAGGCACAAACATGCCGTCCAGTTTCTTCTTGTTCTTGTCAAAGGGGGAGGCGAACATCCGGCCGCTCCACCGCTGGTTCTCCGGCGGCCACCACTTCGCCATCTCGCTCGTGGGGTCCTGATCAGGGGGGTCGACCCCGCGACGTTGTGCGTCCGTCGCACGTTGAACCATTCGGCGGCGAAGCTCCACTGTCTCCGCCTCTTCCTGTCGCCGCTTGGTGTACTGGACTCCACCTGGCGTGGCGCCTGGGGTAGTCATCACTGGCCGTGGCGGTGGCTGGTGGCTCGCAAGCGACGACGTGTGGGGAGACACGGGGACAGATTGGTGGCCATCGCAGCGTCGCTGGCACACCATGTGCAGAACAAAAGCTCCGCCTCCCGGGGGGTGCTGCGGGGTGTGCACCCGAAGGAAAGACAGCCGCTGCATGAGACCCATGCGAGCCCTTGTACAAGTGTCGCCCTTGTTGCTAACAAGCAGATCACTTCAGATGGCACACTACACCTGCTAGACGTCGCCCTATACCGCCGTAAGCGAAGACGAGAGTGGGGAGAAGCGAAGTTGGGGAGGCGGGAGGGGGAGCGCAGGGCAGTGAGTGTGGTGGAGACGAGACAGAACGGGCACGAAAAAAACAACCTCCCCCGGCACACCATCGCCGACCCAGGAAGACGTCGAGTCACGCCGGGCGCCGTTGATGACCGCTCGGCCCGCAAACCCCGGATGTATAGGCTTAGATAACGCAGGACTTGTATGAAGTCATGAAAAGGGCCACCGGCCACGATGGAGCTGCAAAAGCGTTCTCCTGCCTTCATTGCCCACGGGGTCCATGTATGGTCAGCTGGACAGCGAGAGCACCATCTGCATACTGCCTCACACATTTTCGGATGTCCAACATGAGGGAGAACGACCTCGCAACCTCTTCTACGCATCTGACAGAGCAAGTACTCGTCGGGCCCTCCACGGAGTGCCCCTCCACCTACGGGCCGGAGGTAGTAATGTTATAAGCCTTCATCAAGTGCGAGCGGCACTGCTCCGCTGTCATCCTTTCCAACGGGTCGTGCCGCAGCAGCCCAGCTGTCACTCGTTGTAGCGCGGTGAGGAACACCCGATGCGAAACTGCGGAGTGGCCTTCAGTGCCGCCCTCATTGACCTGCTCATCCGTTTTGGATGGTAGGTTGAGACTGTCCTGCGCGCTCGCCCGGCCAGTGCCAACACTATTTACCACCATGGTGATGGGCTGTTTGGCTGCGTCGACGAAGCACTGCCGCGTGTGTGCCTGATCTCCCCCGCACTTTGGGTTCAGGCATTTGGGATAGATGCGCCTGCTGAACATCATCTCGTATAGTGTAGCCCCGAGGCTGAAGCAGTCGGTGGCACGGCTGCATACCTTGTCCTGCAGCGCCCTAAGGTCCATGTACTCAAAGGTGCCAAAGGCGTCTTCCACCGTGTCGGTCGCGTTGGGGCCCACGACATGGCAGTTTCCGAAATCAGAGAGGTAAAACTTCATGGCGCCGCTAGTAATCGTTTGCAAGGTCGGACCCACCTCTTCAGATAGCACGTGTTGACCCTCTTCATCCGCGGAGCCACCTCTCACAACCGGGGGCTGTCTCGTCTTGGCGCAGGTGTTGCTGATCCCACCGGTGATGGGTACCGGCGCGCATGTGGGCGCTTGCGGGGGGAGGCCATGCTCGTACGCCACAAGGATGTTACTTGGCTTCAGGTCGAGATGGAGAAGCCCAAGTTTGTGCATTGCCGCGAGGGCTGAACTTACACAGTACGCTACACCCTTCCTAAGGCCATCACTGAGGGAAATGCCCTCCACATCACCAGCACAGAGCTCCGTCACGAGAAACATGGTGGCGTCGCACTGCAAGACCTCGTCCTGGCTAATCGACAAGAAGCGTGGTAGGCTAACGCGGGCCAAGCGCTCGCGTTGGGCGCGCTCCGCGTCGGTTTCGTGCTCTTGCAGGTGCTCCAATTGTTTTTGAACTTCAGCCTCTAGTGCCGCTCGGCCGCTTCCTCGAAGGCCATTTACTTCGGCGCTTCCTCGGCGTCCCTTCGTCAGGTGGTGAACACTCTTCGCCAGCGCGGCTTGTTCTGCCTGCTTGCGCCGCTGGCGCTGCAGCGTCAGCGCCTCGTCCACAGCCGGTGGCAGCACTTCTTTGTCCTTCACGAAGAAGGCACTATGGAGAGGCAGCACGTACGGCACTTGATGTTCATTAAGGAAGCGCATGATCGCCACCTCGCGCAGCGTGGAGAATGAGTCAGCGATGTGTGCGCGGGTACAGAGGGTTATGGGGCAAGACTTCACAGCCACGAGGTCGCCATCCACAGTGCGGCAACGCCAGACCATTCCGAAGCTCCCCTCGCTGACGTACTCGGCAGACGAAAAGGCGGACCAGAACTCGCCACCTCTAAGACAGTGCGCTGGGGTAATGATCTCCTTCGTCGTCTCCATGAAAACCTTCCGCGTCAGCCGCACAGAAAATAGCCGCTCCAGCTCGCGAGTCGGCTTCTGTGCCACTGAAGCCGCTGAGGCCCTCCCCGCGGATCCTCTTCTGCTAGAAGGCGTTGCTCTATGTGCCTCCGGTGATAGCCCGGTGGTTGGTACTGCCAACAGGCCGCCCCCCGCTGTACTGGGAACGGTAAGCCCCGCACTTGCGTCTGCTGGAGCGAGGGCTGGTTTGTCCCGAAGGGGGAAAAGAAATTTTGTGACGCTGCGCCGCGATACGGACGTGGGGTCCGGCGTTGCCTTCTCACGCGGCGACGTTGTCTTCCAGGGTGATTTGGAACGACCTGCACCAGCCTGCGCCAACTCGGGATTACTGCTTCGTTGTCCCTCCGGGGTTTGAAAAGCTGCTGGCTCCACGTGTACATCGCAGGGGCCTTTGTGCACGGTCTGCGCCTCACTTCTCCCAGTGATGTCTTCCTCATCATCGTCATCATCATCGATGATACCGGGAAACTTAGAAATACTCGTGTGCTGGGCAGGAGGAGGCGTTGGTTCCTGCGGATTGTGTGGGGTACTGGGACGCGAATAGGAGCTGAAGCTTGAGCCGGTGAGCGCACTGCACACAGTTGTCGTGTCCGTCAAAACACTGAATGTCCTACTCACGCTTGCCAGACCGCTTTCCTCCTCATCCAACGGTACATGCACACCCACAGAAGGTGGTGGGGTGTCCCTACACCGCGGAGGGGTGTGGCCGAGGTGCAGTACGCCCCGCCGGCGCCGAAATGTGGGCGACAGTGTAGCTGTTATCGGCTCGCGTGCCAGTTTGCGCACGGGAGAACCGCCAGAGAGAGGCTGCGTTTCTGGATTGTGCTCACTGAAGAGAAACTGGCTTAGCGACATGACTGGCCCAGGGGGCCGCGATGCCGCCGCTACGCCACCGTAGCACTGCGAATCCCACGCCCTGTCGGTGGGTCTTCCCTGCTGCTCTTCGGTCGCTTCGGACACCGGCGTGAAGAGACGCCGACTTGACGCTGCTGAGGGTGAGACAGAGGTGCCTCCCGCAGGCGGCCTTGCCATCCACGGGCGCTGTTGCGCTCGGTGATGCTCATTGATGCGTTTGTTATGGTCATCGTCGAAGACGACATTACAGAGAGTCACACTCGAGGGGCTCATGGGCTCCGCGGGGTCGTCGTCATCATCGACGCAGATCCACATGGTGCCGGGCGAAGCCGTCGGTCGTGTAGCTGCCGCTTTTGTGATGAGCTGCGTGGATGCACGTTTGGACGGGCTTCCTAGCACACCTATTGGAGTCTGTGGAAGCCCCGTCGTAAGAGGCAGCGTGCTCCCCAGCGAGACGCTGGGGATGGTGGACCCTCCTGCGGAAAGTAGCGGTTCCGAGGGATAGGCATGCTCTTCCTGTGAGGGACTACGGAGATCGCCGCTCCCACCACGTCGAATTGCCTCGACGCACGTAGACAAAGGTTGCGCAGTACCCACGGAGACAACCCGTTCAGACCCTGGGCTCGCTTCCATACCTTCCTCGTCTAGCAAGGCTACAGAGCCTTTATGGCTGGGGTAGCTTTGCGTTACGCTGGCCCCCACATGCGCCACTTTATGGGCCAACGGAGTCGCCAGGGTTTCCATGTCACGATGACGGCCCTCCTCATCTTCGTCATCGACCACGACCACCATCGGGCCCTCTGAGGTAAGGCGATCCTGGGTGTCGCTGCTGCTCCACGCCCGGGGATTCCACAGCCGGCTGCTACGCCGCCCATCACTTGCAGTTAGTGCCACTGGACTCTGCTCCATGGCATCTATCTTATGGTTCGCGATGTCTTCTCCCGGTGGCGTGCGAGGAGATTCCTGGGCATGGTGTCCAGCGACGGACGGTGGCCCTACCTCGTGTTGCAGGGAGAGCGGCTGACGTACTCCTCCGCTGGCAGTCTTGCCTATACGCACACAGCTTGTCTGCACGACTCTGTGGTACGGCGAGTTGGCGCGTTCTAGTGCCTGTAGGCCAAGCTCCGTGAGTGACAGACCTTCCTCTACATCCTCAGGCGTCGTACAGTGGCTCACCAACGCGTCATCCCTCAGACGTTTCGTACCAGGGGCGGTGTGCGGACTACCTGAACTACCGTCCAGGGCGCTCGCGGATACGATGATAGCCCTGGATGGAACCCTACGAGCTACGGTAGAAGTCCTTCTGTGCACTCCTCGTCGCCCATTCTTCTTGGGCGGCATCAGCCCCTCTGTGGTGGGGCTCGGGGAGATGCAAACGCGAGTGCGGGATAGCTGTCGATATGAGTACCTCCGCTAGTCACCAGCTTCTCAAAACGATGTGGCACCTCGCACGCGCCTCTTCCTCCAAGGTAGCCAAGCGCGGCCAGCAAAATCAAATACAGACCACCGGGAAAATAGCGAAGACAGCTGCGAGCCGCCCTCTACTCGGGCACGGGGGACAACACGGGCACACTATCTCTCAACGGGAATGAGCACGAGCCACTGCAACAACTCTATTCAATACTGGATGCCAGAGAGGGGGGAAGTAGCTGTTGCTCGCGGCGCCAAGCGCGATCTCCCGTCCCTTACTATCCCACGCTCTCCCTGGTCGCTCGGTACGGTCAGCAACTGATTGGGGCACGCAAATACTCCCCAAAAGACTGGTCAAATGCCCTTGTGTGCGCAACAGAGCAGAACAGGACCGTACCGCGGCGTGAGAATGGTTACAAGTGGCTCCTGGCACGAAATAGCAGGGTAAGATATATGTTCGGCGCGTCCAAATCGCACCTTCTGCACCAGCCGCTACCCACAGTCCAGACCGGAGGGGGGGGGGGGAAGGTGCTACACGCGTGACGGCAGTCCTCTATGTGCCAGCCGTTCGCCTTCTCAACTGCCGTGTACACCCACCGCCTCCCTTTCAAGACTGAAAGGAAACCTACGCAAGGGGTAGAGCCCACACAGCAGCCACGGCGGTGCTGTGCCTACAAGAAGAAGAAGGGGGTGCGAGATCGGACCAGTAGGGGATCGCTCCGACAATCAAATGCACGGCGAGTGCCACGAGCCACACTTCCTTGACTTCCCCAACCCTCACCGAATGCACAGCTTCGTGGCAATTATTGGCTGTGCCTCTACCAAGCTCAGCTTTACTGCACCTCATCCTCGTTAACTCATCGGTCACCCTGCCAAGAACAACACCACCTGATGTGGGAGGCGGCACCCGCTACGTAATATGAACCAGCCCCCCCCCTAATGTCTCTCTCTCCTCACGTCATGTTGTGTCGCCAACACAAAATCGGTAGTCGTCGAAACACCTTGTCAACCATGCGGCCTCCCAGTTGCTCAGCCGCTGAAGCAGACCATGGGTTTCTCCGCCCTCGCTGGCGTCATCTAGTAGCACGGCGCACTTTTTCACAAAGCTCTCCCACCGAGATGGGGTGCCCTCCTGCGGGGACAGCAACTCCTCCTCTCCAGGTGGAGGAATCGAAATCGCAGGATGGCGTGTCGCGATCAGCAGAACCGGCCACGGCAACTCGAAAACCTGCAGTAGCGCAAGTCGTTGAAGGGCCCACATGGCCTGCACTTCCACACGCAGCCGCTCAGCAGCGACCTCCAACCCCGACCCTGTGGCTTCACTGCCAACGGACTCCTGTGAGGAACCAAATCCTGGATGCTGCCACAACAGGGTGATTTCCTGAGACATGGAGGTACAAAAGACGCCGCGGTCGTCCGTGTGAAATGACAAATTGGGCAGCGGCCGACTGTCTCTGTAGGCGGCCAGCCGGCGCAACTGTGAACAGCGTCCCTCGTCTGGGTCCGCGCTGCGGCTGGCCCGTACATGTCGGTGATGCTGGCGCAGCGCCTCCGTCGAGGTGTAGCACTCCTCGTTACAATCGAGCACCGACGCTATGGTGTGAGCCTTATCTGGTATGCCATTATGGCCATCATCACCCTCCTCCTCATCTCCTTCCCTCTGCGCTGCGCCTCGGGTGACCACCTCTCCATCATGCAAAAGCCTCCACCAGCTTCTTAAGAGGGGGCTGAGGTGATGCTGATTCACATGCGCATGGCCGCAGGTGAGCAAGTTGCTGGTGAGACATATCTCAATAGCAGCGTGAGACAGAAGAATGCGCTGCCGTTGGGCGGCACTGGTGTATACCAAGTGGCCCCACCGCGCCGGGCAGAAGTCCAGCATCGCATCGAGCTCCGCCTCATCCCGCTTTTCTCCCCCGTGCAGCGTAACACGCAGAGACGCTGGGGGTCTTGGGAGAGGGCAGCGGCACGGGACATCCACCACCTCTCCCGTGACTGTCACGGCATCGCATCCACTGCGCGCAGCCTCTAGGCACGACCGAAACTCCGTAAACTGACCCTTGTAACAGTTACCGGAGAAGTCCACACCGGTGACCCAACAACTGCGTCGCAGGCGCCGCTCCAGCGCGGCTGGCAGTTGGTGCTCAGGGGAGTGCTCATACCAGGAGAAAAACGCGTGCACCTGCTCGTGGACGCAGGACTGGGCAATAGCCACGGCGTGGGCGGCCGCTGTGATGGTGTCACCGCGGTTTACAGAGACCAACAGTCGAACATGCATTACATGCAGGAGGTGATGCTGAATATGCTCCCAAAGTTGTCTCAGGGCCTCGCCGCGCGCACCATCGCATCCCTCATCGTCAGTACTCCGACATTCACCAGTGGCGGATCCGGCTACGTGGAGGAGAAAGCCGTAGATGGAGATGAAGAACGCCCACCAGCGTCTTCCTTGCGGGGAGGTCTCCGACGAGGATGAGCCCTGTGTCCCCAGCGACAGAAGCTCGCCCGTTTCGAAGTCCACTACTCCTCCCGCTAGCATGTGCTCCACTGTAGACGTAACTGTGTCCAAATACAGCTTCTTTCCCGCCACAATCGAGTCAGCAAGCTCAAGAATAGCGGACGGCGCTGCAGCATCCTTCTGATCGCACACTCTGTGAGTCGCATGCAGTCCGCCCCGCAGTGACGTGCGTATCTCGGTGAGCAGCATATTCTCCGCAGCACAACAAACCAGAATGTCCTGCACCGCCAGCCGCGTGAAGGCCAAGTTGTTCATGACCCGATAAATACGATCGAACTCCAAGAAGCACTGCCGCATGCGCTCCTTCGGACAGCTTG